>JAUTBT010015261.1:0-22652 GCA_032361225.1 Lepetodrilus schrolli
CGCTACGGATGTTGCAGCTTTCCTCCTGCCCTAAACTGACAAGTCGTGATATAAGTGAAATAATCTTGAAAGCGACTCTAAACCCCAATAAAGAAAGAAGAAGAACTGCTATATATGCTGAGACATTAAAATGAAGGCGATAACAAGCATACTAATTAATGTTCACTATGACCTATTTTATGACCATTTAATTTTCATGATTTATATATTTATAGCCGGAGTTGCTATTTATCCTTCCTGTATGTACATCTCGGGGTACCTCCATGACATTATTATGCCAACAGTTGGAGGTTTATTGAAATAATGATTTTTTTTGTTACAGATAAAGATGTCCGAGAAGCCACCACCTCCACCTCCACTCTCCAGTTCTGTTCCACGAGCAGGTTCCCCCTCCGCTCTGTCTTCAGCCTCCTCATCGGCCTACCTTAATGCCTCTGCACCTCGCTTCGAGGACCTCCTGCCTCCCTACCCAGGGGAGCCCTCCCCTCCCCCGGGGCTCGAGTCTGCATACATTCATGCTTCCGCTCCGGATCTGACCATCCTAGAGTCGGATGAAAATCTCCCGCTGGCAGGTCCGGTCCCTCCCAACATGGGGCCTGGACTCTACCCGAGGTGCATTCCAATTGTTCCGGATTCCAGCGATTGGAGAGTTCTGCAGCGATCTCTGTCAACTTCTGCAGCAGGTGCTTCTCAACCACCTCCTTATGGTGTAGAGTTGAATACCAGTCAACCATTGATAGAAGAAAAGAACAACAGGCTGCTTCCAGTTCTACAAGAATCAGCTTTTGCTAATGCCACTGCTCCAGTGAGATCGGGTTCTTCCTCACCTGCTCCTGAGTTCACAAACACAAGTGTGGTTTTGGAGGAGATGCTGGATTTATGTAAAGCTGTGAAGCATCAGATACATTTTCTTAGGGTCATTGCCAAGGAGCCTCATCTGACCAAAGCAGGACCTGCTCTAGACTTTGCCATTCAGAGGTACGAAAAATACTGGCTTCCCCTCTGTGCCAAGCATTGTGATAAGATTCTCTCCGCTCCTGTTGACATTGAGTGGGTTTGGCACTGCCATCTGTTATGTCCAGTCAAGTATGATCAAGACTGTCGAAACATCGTCGGAATGACCATCGATCACCAGCTCAGGTCTCAAGAAGAATGGAGCGATGCCAAAGATCTTTCTCACACGATATGGAAGGACGAATTCCCTTCAGTGCCTTTCGAGTTCCAATCAGACGACGCCATTCCTGCGGATCCGCAATACAAATCTCAAATTTCCTACGACATCGCCGCGGCAGCCGTGCGTCAGAGAGTCTTCTATTATCAGGTGTCGCTTCCTCATTACCTTGACGATAAGTACCTCGCCGGGTCCGTGACAAGATACAAGCAGTTCCTCTACGCGAAGAAACTCAATCCGCAGGTTTTCCTGGTTCCGTGTTACGACATCGATGTCGTCTGGCACACACACCAGCTCCATCCTTGCATCTACCAGGCGGACACCACCAGAGTCCTCGGACAAATCTTCGACCACGATGACTCGGTCAACGACAGGAGACCTGGGTCCAAACTAAACAGATCCGAAGCCGTGACCAGGACGATCTGGAAGAAAATTTTCCACAAAGGGTTTCCGGCGTTCGGAGCCATGTACCGTGGGAAACCTCCGGAGGGCCGTCTGAGTCTCCTCACGGAAGAGGACATCGGGAGAATTGCCACGAAGAAGACGAAGATCTTGCTGGAGAAGGTCGTGATGGATGGATACATGTCAGACGGGAAAAAGCTGAAGTTACATCTCTGGTATCGCACTGGCTACCAAAACTTCGACTTCGGCCTCAGCGTCGAGGACACCATCGCTGTCCTCCGTGGCTTCAGGACCAAGTTCGAAATCGGATACAAAGTCATGAAGAACTTCTCCTTCGACACCAAGTTCAACCACAAGATTGTGGCCGAGCTCTACCAGAAGGAAGGACTGCTTTGCTTCGGGGGCAAGAAGGACTTGGGCAGAGGGTTCTTCGACCTCAAGAAGGTTGTCCAGGAACTGGACTCCAGCGGTTTGTCCACTTCTGCTAAGATCAAGGTTGGAAATGAGGCCACTGCTAATTGTAGTCTGAACATCCTGAAGCCCACCAGGGGAGTGTCTGTCTTCAAACTGGAGGTCGGCCAGTACGAGCAGTGCGTCATGCCAGAAGACATAGAGCAGATGTGGGGACCGATACCGTTGCCTCGGTTACCAAGAGGCGTCCAGAACAACTGCTCGGTCGCATCGCACAAGTAAGTATGGGGAAGTATGATTTCAGGCAAGAATGGAAAATTAATTTTGGAACCTACTATCCTGAATAATAATTAAAATAAAACAAAACGTGTAATTCGTACATGTTAGTCACCATGTCTTTAATATTGTGATACATTCCTAAGGCTAACGTGCTAAATGGTGATTAATCATTATCCTACTTTTATAGTAGTAATATAAGTAGTAGAATTGAGATAATATATATGATGTAGAACACGTATTCTGCAATCGGGATCAAATATGCCATAGATTTTGTATATATTTATTTTTTACAGTTCTATGTAAATATCATTTAAAATTAAATTAAAATAAGTGTGCTTCTAAAGTCTTTGACAAGGAATATATGACATATAGTGAAATATATTACTTTAAACAAATATATCTTTGTTGATTTCTGAAAATGTAAAAAGAAATATTCATTAAATTAATTAATACATTTCCTCCAACATCTTTGACAAGGACTTATCAAATACAATAAATTTCAATTTTGTAGCATACATGGATAAATCATCAATAACAGCAACAATTTTAATGAACTACACTGAGCAACTTCCTGTGTTTCAGGCTAAAGAACCACATGAAGAAAGTGGAGTTCACGTGTCGCATTGTTCACAGTCTTCCTCTTCTGATGTCGGCAGTTCAGATCTTCCATCACGATAAAATGACCGCCGTTGCCCATCTGGTGGGCTCCGACCAGATCCCACGACCAGCCCAGGTGGGGGTAGTCACCTAGTCTTATAAAAATTTAAGTGGACCCCGTTATTCAAAAGGTGGCCTGTATATAAGGAAATAATTCATAGCATTTTTTGAAATATCAGATTGTCTATTTAAGGGGTTTTATCATGAAGATTTTATTTTCCAATGCCATTGATACATGAATAAATATTTCAATCTTCAGATTATGTTATGATTTTTTTAAAAACTTATACACACATCATTGTCAATTTATTTTTAATTTATTATTTTTAACATTAAGAATACTACACATTGTGTAATAGATTTGGAATAGCAGACTAGTGTACAGTAATAATAATAATTATAATAATAATAAACATTTCTTAACTCATCATTTCAATAATGCTAGAGGGTATATCAATTCAAAACAGCAATTCAAGCATTCTTATCTTAATGAATGTATGTATGTACAAATTAATAATGCAATTTGAAAACCCATCTATGACATGCAGCAATATATATATTATTTTTTTAAATGTTCTCAAGGTAACAAGCACATCAAAGTGTCTGACAGTTGACCCCAGTAAGGGTGAGCGAGCAGTGTTGATCAAGAATCACCAGGGAGATTGGGGCTTTATGCGGGGCCAGTGGATGGGAATCAGAAAAGGCGTACCAGGAGTCCGAGGTGAGTGACGTATAGACGTATAGCACTGAGGTCATGGTGACACGTTACTGAGGTTGTGAGGACATAGTGCTAAGGTCATGATGACATGTTATTGAGGTAATGGTGATATAGTGCTGAGATTATGATGACATTGTAGTGATCGAGTTCAATGTGACATGGTGCAGAGGTCACAGTGACAATGATTAGGTCAGTGTGACATATCGCTTAGATTAGTTTGACATTGATAAGCGTGAGATAGCGTTGACTTATTATATTTTTTAAGTGAATTTCTTATTTTTAATCCACACTCCTGTGACCTGTGTACACCTCTCTGTGAATTGACAAATTCAAGAAAATGTTCTCAATTCTCATTTTGTAATAAATTCATTACAGCTTCTGTTTCTTCTGTGTTCAGCTACCAGCACAAGGAAAGGACAGAGAGGCATTCCTGGGAATCCTGGCTATTTGGACATCTGCTTCTACAAGTTTGCCACCAAAAAATGGCAGCACATTTCATTGGAGAAAGCTTTCGAATCAGCAGCGTTCAAGTTCAAGGTCGAGTCCATCAACGTGGAGCTCGACCGTGGCATGATTGAAATCAACGCCAAGGAAGACAGCATCGCCGAAAATCTCGCCCTCGCATTCAGCGTCTCGTTGCTTCATGTTCTGTGTCAGCCGCGGCCAAGAAACTGGGAGCCCGGAAAGTCGTCAGAAGCTGAAGGAAATCGAGGACAGAAAGCCATCAGAGGGATACCCTCGGAGAACCTTGCCTTGGTCCTGGCTTGTGGCTTCCTCGTGGTCACCCCTTCAAACTTCTTCATCCGCTCCCGCCTCCGGGATAAGCACAGTTCAAGATGGGGAGAGGGAGGAACGGACCATCCCAAGCATGAGGACGAAGGGGTGAAGGGTATGTGGGGTGCCGGTATCGGTGCCGGTATCGGTGTTGCTGCTGGCGGCAGGGAAGAGGAAGAAGTACCGCTGGAGGAAGTAGGTGCTGCCGTGTGGGGAGAAGACATGAAGCCAGCTGGTCCTGAGGAAGCAGAGGTAGAAGTCAAAGAAGCTGGGACTGGCAAGTCGGAGGAGGAGGAGGAGGAGGAGGAGGAAGATGCTAAGGACAAGGGAGAGGAAGATCCTGATACGGATGATTCCGATGTTGATGAAGATGACACTTTAGATGCAGTTCCTGAAGACACTGAGGTAGGTGAGGAAGATGTTGAGGATGCTGGTTCTCATAATGAACTGGAGGAAATAGGTTCTCATAATGAACTGGAGGAAATAGAGGTGCACGAGGATGATTTTGATGATGCCAACTCTGAAACGGGACTTCTTGCAAACGAGGATTTTGATGACGAAGTTGGCAACATTGGTGACAATGATGGCGACCACGAATTTGGTTATGTCGAGTTGGAAAATGAGATGGAAACGGAGCACACAGATGATGTTATGGAGGATTATGCTAATGATGACCAGAACAACGATCTGGGAGTGATAGACGACAACTCGTATGGTGGGCTGGATGATGGTGATGGTGGTATAGGCAATAATGCAGATGGTGATGGTTTCATGGGGGGAAACGATTGGGCAGATGACGCCATTGGATTCGGATTTTCAGATATGGCTGATGACGTTGGTGGGATGGGAGATGATGGTTACGACGTGGGTACCTTCGGCATGGAAGAGTCGTACTTTGCCGGGGGAGTCTTGGAAGATGCTCAAGGATGGACTGGTGATAATGGCGACGCGGGAACATTTGCAACTGGCAATGACAACGGGGATGGAGGTGGGGGTGGGGGTGGAGCTTGTGGTGGGTGTGGTGGTTGTGGGAGCGGTTGGAATGGGGGTGGGGGAGGCGATGGTGGGTTCAGTGGTGGTGACGATGGAGGGGGTGGTGGAGGAGGGGGGGGTGGCTTCATGGCTGATACGTTTGGTGGTGGTGGTGGTGATGGAGGTGGGGGTGGTGATT
Organism: Lepetodrilus schrolli; assembly: GCA_032361225.1. Classification (NCBI taxonomy): domain Eukaryota; kingdom Metazoa; phylum Mollusca; class Gastropoda; order Lepetellida; family Lepetodrilidae; genus Lepetodrilus; species Lepetodrilus schrolli. The sequence continues at coordinate 5,584 of JAUTBT010015261.1, forward strand.
TTGGAGGTGATGGGGGAGGAGATGGAGGAGGAGGGGGGGATGGAGGAGGAGGGGGGGATGGAGGAGGAGGGGGGGATGGAGGAGGGGGAGGATGCGGAGGGGGTTGTGGAGGATAATAGATTATCCTTTTGGCATTAACCGAGTTGCGTAATTGTTTGTGTTTTGAATTGCTCAGTTAATCTGCTCCATTTTGTTAATAATTTACATACAAATGTACATTTTGGTTTTCAACAATGGTATGTCATCTTACAGACCGTGAACAATACCTTTCTGTATGTTTGTTGTCTGACATTATTACTTCAAGCTGTTCGTATTTGTATGTTTTTGCTCAGACATGAAATTGTGACACTATCTTTCTTTTACACAGTGACATTCTTGATGTCCATTAATCCTTCTTTTCTTCAATTCCAATATCAGGGTTATTGGTTATTTTACCCTCATATTATTAAACTGTTTACGTCAATGATGTAATTCTTGAAATTCATTCCAATATTTTATACATAATATATCGTATGGCACATAAACTTAATTTTCTTTTTCTACCTTGTAATTTCTATGTGAAAATTGCTCATGGTTGATTTTCTGTTTTGTGCACAATGTACTGTATCAGTTTAGTGAGATGCTCGACACAAAGTGAACATAGAAACAGTACACTGTGCAGATGTTCTATTATTGGTTAATATTGTTTGCTCAATCTTTAGTATCAGAACTGTCACTGCACATAACATATTGTAAAATGAAAATATATTTGTTGTGTTACAAAAGTAATTGATTAACACTGCTTCAATCTCATGTTTGGATGTTTTCAACGGTCAACGGTCTGAAATAGACCACTCATTTCAACATTTTAGCTAACAGGGGAGATAATTTGTTTGTGAAATGTCTCCTGTGTAATAGTACTAACACTAGATTAGCTAGCTAAATGTCAGGGTAATGGACCCCTTTATTATTGAACATTAGTGAGTGATTATGGAGTTTAACGTCGCTGCGGGAATCTTTCACCCATTTGTGTCGAATCGGACATTAGATTCTGGCCATATTCGAGCCTGAATTGAATATCCAATAGTAAAGACGGCCATTACCATGACATTTAGCTAGCTGAACTTTCCTAACACATATTAGTAATAACTATAAGGAAATATGTAATGGAAATTAACGCCAATTTGTTTATGAAAATAGATCTACAACGGATACGTTAATTTATTGATTTAATAATATATAATTTATCTTAGTTTATTTAGATATACTACACAATATATCAAGTATAATACACACTATTGTAAGTATATTTATTTAGTATATTGGACTTTTTTTCATAGTCGTCCTGTTCGTGGATTTCATTTGTATTTTCCTAGACAGGACTCGACTTGAACCATTAGATTTATTGTCTGATGTGCTAGCCAATTCATGAGCATAATCAAACTTGTATTTTTGTTTGCTAGTCATATTGATAATGATAAAAACCTTAAATAATCCTAAATTTCCACCAATCCTTGAGCTTCTTTAAGCATCTGCAATATTGGATTTCGGGACTGATGCCAATTTTGCTTGATGCCAAAGTTTTAATGTTTCTGTTGAGAATTTCAGTTACATATTTCAGTTAAGACTGTTTGTAGCTGACATTAAGCCATAGAGATCCCTGTGCCATTTTGTGTACAAATTGGGTTATATACACCCCAGGGAGTTGAGAAGGAAAGTGAGTAATGTCACACCTCGTGCATGGAATCTTATGCAATATTAAAGGCATACAATCACAGATTAAGTGGTCATTTTGGGCCGAATGGGAGTTATAAATGCAAAGTATATTCATTTAGCATATTTATTATGGCTTTTGTACCTCAAAAAATATATTCCTCCTCAATTTAAGCAGTTCTATGGATGAATCTTCAATGGTTCATCTTCAATAACTATACCTATAATTAGTAAAAGTGACAATCAGAATATACTGGCGAAACAAAAACTGCACTTTCTACTCAATATATATAAAGTCTGTTAATGTACTTCCGAATAAACTTCCATTTCCTGTATACATGTAGCACTATGAGCATGCTTTCAAGCGTGGATTTGGCGCAATATAAATGTTCACATTATTACTATTATTATTATATTTGAACCAAATATGTCATCCATTTTACCGGAGAAGTTAGTTTATTATTGTAACTTGGAACTACTCACGAATAATTTAATAATTTGAAAATAATATGAAAATATTGATAACTATCTGGGGGTCAGGATTATGAGCTGGTTGAATACAACACAAACTAAATGTAAGTAGTTTCAGGTAAAAACAAATTTAGATAATTAAATTGGTCAACCATCTGTGCCTTTAATGCACATCATTATTATTATTATTATTACTATTATCATCATCATTATTGTTTTTATTTTAAAAAAATTAATTATTTTTTAAATTTTTAATTATTATTATTATTTATGTTATTATTATTATTATTTTTATTTTTAAAAATTATTATTACTACACCTATCCGCAAAGTGAATACATCCTTATGACACAGACAGCTCCTATGCTACATCTTTAGTAGTGTATGTACATAGGTACTTGACCTATGTCTTGGAGGATGAATTTTATACAGTTGTGGTTCATGTCGATACTGAATACATTTTACATTCTATATTAAATCGAGATCTAATAAATAGAAATGTATGAATATTCTAAAGCTCAATTTGAATATTTTGAGTTTACTGGGGGGAAAAAACTAAAATTTTGTATATCTAGTCTACTATATTTGCATATGAAATAGAAAAATCAATGAAAGATAAATATAAGATCTGCAAATACAAGTCAGTTTCTGTTGTTCAGCGTTGGTACTAATATGTTAATTCTTTTTACTTTAACTCTCTCCATGCTGTAGGCAACCGGAGATGCCCCAAGAGCAGTGTGTGTGCCTAATTTAGTAGGAAAGGGGTTTACAAATATTTGCTATTGCATTAACATGTATTAGAATATATCTAATGCATCTATGGTATGCCATATATAGAACATGTAAAGTACATATACACTATGCATTATGTATGCATAATATCATCTGGTGCTTGTAGTGTATTTGATATCTTTAAACACGTTCCGGTAATGTGCAAAAATGTAGAAACTTTCAGCCATAATGGAGATCTAAAAGGTTGTGAGTGAACGTTTGGGAGTTATCTACCTTGATTCTTACTTGCATTTGGGGGTAGGATACAAGTACTTGGAAAATATACAATCCTGAGTGTCAAAATATAATTGAAAATACTCATGAATTATGGACAAGTTTTCACATTTAAACTTCATGTACTTGTCCTTAACTGACACATGCACAGGGTGATTTATGATTGTTATTATTATTAATGTTAATGTCTCTCATTTGTAAAAACAGACCATTGAAAGAATTTATCTGATTTTGACACATTTTATTTTATTACATGCGTTATGGAACAAACATGATCAGGAATTTTTACAACAAACCTTTCATGCATCTTTGGAATCGTTTTCTTTATTTTCATAATTTGGCATAGATTATCCCCAGAGCCAGATACATATGCAATTCATATTTTAAAATTTACTCAAATTCTATTGAAATGCATATCTTGTTCTTGGTTATTCTGTTGAATTTCTATCTTTATATTCCAATCAATGAATGAGAAAAAAATTGCCTGGACAAAATATTAACCTCAAGAAATATCTCTAACAATGCAATTTTATTGTACACGACTTAACCATATTTTATTGTACAAAGTGCACTAGGATAGATGCAAACGCCAGTGTATAGCTTCCATGTGTACATATAACATTATAACTATACGAATGTGTTCCATATTTTAAATATACATTGTATTATAATGTAACTTGGGTATACAAGCAGTCAGTGCCTTCTTTTTATTACTATTTGTATTAATAAAGCTTTACATTATCAGCTTGTGGGTTTCTTATTCCTCTTTTGTGTTCTATCTGTATTTGAACTATTTAATTCTGTGATTACAACCTCAATTAAAGTGGTAAGATTATGTTTGCATGCATAATCACTATGTATGGGTGAAATATTCACGCTGTGACGTAAAGCACTGATTCATTCATTCATGTTCCCGAACGTAACATCGTTCAGCCTTCGTGGAGGAAAATGTTGCTCTTTCTGGATCATCAAACTTCCCCCCCACGAACAGCTTGAGGTTATCGTTACGTATATGATAGTTTCTGGAACATGGCCCCAGAACTTTTAGAACCACAGCGTGTCATGTTCAAACAAAGGAACACTTTATAAAGTGTATGTAATGGTTGGACAGTTAATCCTCTCCCTGCTGGAAGCAATCAGAGATGCCCTAAAGAGCAATACATGTGTCTAATCCAGCAAGGAGATGGTTAACTGGAAGAGTTACACAGTTTTCTTACAATATCACACACTATGTTGTACAATACATGTCAAAACAGTTATTACTTGAAAGATGGTATTCTCCATGGCTATTTAACAGAATGGATTTATATGTAGTATTATACGCCCCCTGTCCCGATATCATAATAGACAAATATACACATACCCTGGGGCAAACATCACAACCAAATCACAAGACTGTAATTATTATAAAATGTTGTCATATATACTCATCAAAATAAATTAAGGGCCAGTAGATATGTTATGGTTATGGGGAAACTTTCGACCAAATTTTCGGAACTCTGAGGAATCGGGATGCATTCTTCTTTCAATGCGTATGCATTTTCTTGAAGAGTACCTGAATCCTATTTATATTTGGAAATTCTTTGTTATTAAAATAATATATAGCTAAAGTTATTTGTTCGAAAAAGGCTATTGGCCTTAATTAATTTTGTTGAGTATATATAGACTCTATAATAATATTACTACAGTATAAATATATGACACGATTTTATTAAAATTATTCAGTCCTGTAGGCAAATGCACCCTGCCCCATATTTTTTAAAACAAACAACCTGTTCGTCCTCCCCATATCAATTTAATTTCATATTTATATGTATTGCCTATGGCAGTTTTTATAAAAAAATTTTTTAATGTGTGTCTTTACTCGAGTGGTCACCTATGACATCACTGATGAATGTGATAAATTAGTTTGAGTGATGGGCATCTTTCACTGTCAACTGCGTAGATAGGGGAACCAGGAAGATAGGTAGTAGGTAGGTAGCAACCAGGCCATAAGGTTAGCAGTCCTAACTTGTTATTACTCCGTAACCCGAAAAAGTCATACGGCATCCAGGCCATTGACGGTAGAATATATCTCGGTCTGAGTTAGATCAAGTTGCCTATGCAAGACGGTTAATGACAGTTTAACAATTCTTACTGCTGTCACTGTGATATGTTATGCGTATATTCCTTAAAAGCATACAATTACATATTTAGTTGTCATTTTGGACTGAATTGGAGTTTAAAATGCAAAGTACATGCACTTAGCATACAGATAATCACTTTTGTACATCCAAATATCTGTTCACCGCTGTAGGATAGGTAAAATTCTATTGAAGTTTACATTTTCCGGTAAAGCCGAATAATGTACTGTAATATCTCAATTTCCTACAGTCTAAGTGTATTAAATCATTGAACATGGTCAAAATAACCTTTTCACGACCACTGGTACCATTATAGCTATGTAACATACATATTAATAAATCATAAAATATGAAAATATTGAAAACCAGTGGGATATGCGGAAAATGTAGCTAGTTACCCAATACACTTGTGTGTAAGACACATAAAATATGCATACTTGCATGTAAAAATACGTTTGACCATGAAATATGTAAACAAACCTGTGATTGTATGCTTTTAAAACATGTTATAAACTTACCCAAATTAGACCGTCTCATCATATTGACGGGTCAGCCATAATTAGACCCATTTAATGGCTCCAGCTCAATCAACGTCAATATTCCCAATTTCATCATATAAGACTGACCCTAATAAATACACCCAGTCCTTGAATACAGTGCCACATTTTATGGGACTAATGCTAGAAGAAGGGCAAAGATACCCTGGAGAACATGCAACGATGCTGAACAACCGAAGAGGTTGTCAGTACGAACATCTATACCAATGGACGACCACCTAGTGGTGAATACTACCAGAAGTATGAAATATAACACACCATAACCTTCTGTCAATCATTATTTCCCAAAACCAATCAAACATTGACATCTCTGCTGAACATTCCGGTTGTCCTTATAATTAATAATTGACAATCTTTCATCCGGAAAGCCGATATTTTATTTGTAAAGTTTAGATTCTTCAAAATATCTTATATAACATATTTAGCTTAGATGCAGTATTTTGCCTCAGGGATAATATATAGATGTGTTGCAATATTTATAATATGGATTAGACTCTAAATATGTTTTTAAAAATAATTTAAAATATATATATATATATAGTAAAGAATAGTAAAGGAATATAATAAAAAGATGATAAATTAAATATAATACATATAATTATTATCACTCTTTAATTTCCGACGTTACATTTCCGAGATTTGAACAAACGCCTTCGTGAACAATCTGGTTACAGTAAAGGAATTTTGGATGAAACGGGATAGAGATTCTATAAAGACATAAAATTTAAAAAGAAAATAGTACTGATTTTTAATGGTCTCCATAATAATGTAATGTATTACCTCCCCTTATAAATAACTCGATTATCTGCACTCCACAGTGTTATCGTTCGTAAGAGGTTGTCTTTGCTGTTCAGAACTTCTTATCATGAAGATTTAAGTTGTTATTGAGCATCTATGTAGGATTTAGAGCATTATTGTCACCTTGTAAGTATTTCTAATAACAAGCAGTTCAACACGTTTCTCGCTACCGTACAGTGTATTTAGTTTAGGTCTCGTAAGTGATCACCAAGAGCTGGTGTAGCAGGCGGAAGTATATTCCGATTTGTTGAAAGGGGTGCTCCTCACTTGAGACTAGAGTTTGTAAAATAGAAATGTTTTTTTCTACAGCTTGCAACCTCTGCTGATTATATATCCATGATTGGTAATTCATGTATGAAAATATTTTAAAATATCTATCTTGTTTTCAATTTCATGTAGCTTAAATTGTTCAGGTGGGCGAGTCAGTGTAAAATAAATAGCTCGCCTTATTATTTTAAAGTTTGCCATGCATTCACGATCCGTCGATAGTCACTTTATTTAGCTAGTCGTCAGAATATTTGCATTATTTAGTAGTCCAAGATTTCACTCCAACATTTGAGCTAATCACGCCCCATGTTTGTTGGTATGGAACTCTGAGGGAACATTGGATTGAGCAAATGATAATTATGTTTGTACATATTGGAATATACTCACATGCATCTATATTAGTGCTGGATACCAATAACAAAACATCTGATAGGTAATTGGTAGGTTACAATTTATTGATTATTGATTATCAATGCATCAGTTGTGATTATCAACAAGTTTGAATTTTAAGAAGCATTGGACATTTACAAATAAATACCAGTACCCTGCATGAATGCAGGATTAATGTTTCAAGATTAGAAGAATAAAATATATCAATAATACAATGCTTGCAGAAATAGAACTTTGTCTGAAAATGCTGCACGAAGATACAACACTATTTTGTCTTATTTCATGTGCTTAGGTTTCAATGGAGTTATTCTACCATACGCCCATCAAGTTGTCACTCCAACTATTGGCCCCAGTTTGAATTGCAGATGCTCCTAAATCCCTTCGCCCAAATAAACATGATTAGAACAAATGATTATGGGTCATTATAAAATAAGATAAAGCATTGCCCTTACAAGGAATTTGGTTTTCATCATAAAAGCTAGCTCGAGATTCTTCTAGTGCTCCCTGTTAACTATAAGAGACTTTGTATATGGGTACGGTCATGTGAAGGCTAGAGAGCAACCAATATCCTAAAATTATATATTTCTTCACCCAGCTGAGCTCACACTAAAAAAACGACTTATATTCACAACAAATACTGCATACCGTAGTAAAAAGGATAGACACAGATGTATTATACACAGTTAAATTAGAAGGCTACTCACAATTGTCAGAGGGTTTGTATAATTAGTTACGGTGAGGAGGTGACCAAAATTATGTCTAGATTAGTAAAATAAAAATGTCAAGGTGAAAATCATTTCTTTGGGAAATATAGTTGTATCAGAATATGTAATAACCCTGTTAGTGACCTTTGACCTATGCCAAGAGGATATTGCCACTTTATAAGTAGAATCATTAAGCTTTTTTTTATTATATTGTTTATTAAGCTGACAGGACATTAAAAAAAACAATTGTTTAAGCCAGTCATACTAAATGTGGATATATACATTAAGAGGTTTATAGGTTGTAAGAAAGTTAAATATTGTCAGGATGACATGATATTAGTAATTCTTTTAAATTAAAATGTGATAAATTTTATTAGGGATGGCTAAATTATCGATAATTCATGATTATTTTTTTTATAGAACATTTTAGTAATGATATATATTGATACAAAAAATGTTATCAATACAGATGTAGGATGAAACATGGACAATATTAATGTGTACTACATGTATTAATAATTAAACTATATTACCAGACTGACATGGACAATATTAATGTGTACTACATGTATTAATAATTAAATTATATTACCAGACTGAAATGGACAATATTAATATGTGTATTACATTCATTATACACAGCAGGTGTATTAGCGCATGCCTTCATGATGTTCAATGATTTTATCAGGTTTATCATTTTCTTAAAAATAAATAGATAATAATATTTATTGAATAAAATGCACCATATAACAAGATATTTTCTATAATATTACTGTTGCAACATCAAAGCACAAACCTATCACCTGAAGCATTTTATTGAAATAATAAGACATGTTTATGAAAACAGCAACCAAAAAAAATTATTAATAATAATAAAAACTAACAAAAACATTTAAGCCTGAGTATATTTTGTGAATATTGTGTCTCCACTTCCTTCAATTATTTGTAATTCTTTCCATGAAACACTCATCGGGTATTAGTGAAAGATTCCCACTGTGATGTAAAATAGCTTCAATGAGACACACTCACCCCACACGACGCCCTCCCACAACTCCCCATGCCCAGAAAAGCTCCCAAAATGATACCATTCCTACTACCTCAAATATCAATACAAAAAGGAAATGCTTGTCTGTCTGAATGAATGACTGTCTGTCTGTTTGATGGTCTGTCCGTCTGACTGACTGTCTGTCTGATGTCTGCCTGGCGATTTGGAAGCTGCAGCCTCCGACCTTTATTGTGTAATTGACCTCAGGGACAAAATCGACATTCAGTAAAAACTGCGAATTGGTCTGTGGTCTGAATTGGCCTGCAGTCTAGATATTGCTTGTACATCCCCCCACATCCTCCTACCAATCCACTTATCTTCCTGGGCCAACTGGAAATTGCAGCATGGTGAGTCCTTCAGTGAGAGGAAATGGAGCTTTAATGGCCATTTGCATAACTAGGCCAAGATAGCTGATACATCTGCGGAAATACTCATGCCTCTGTTCTATGTCTAACAGTCTGAAGTGATAACATGCTATAGATGTAGGTACTTTCAGGTTTAATGGTGTTCCAAATTACTCAGTTTTATTAATGTAGTTTGAATATAATGTAGTCAGTGTACATGGTGGATGGACCCATTTCACATATTTCACTGAATGTGAAATTTATGGGTTAACACCATTTCTATGGGCCGTAACCTGATTACAATAGATTATGTTGAGCTGATACTTGCATACAGTATGTACATATTTTTATAGCCTATTAGTGTTTTTTTAAATAGTATTATTAAAATACATTAAAAATTACAATTCTACCATAATATTGAAATTTGCTTGGTCGAAATGGTTGAAAAAAATCTGGTCTAATTGCAATACTGTAACCCTATGGGAAATTTCCGTTAGACCATAGAAGAACAATCAGAATAATCACAGTTCAAATAATTCAAAATGGCTAAAATGCATGTTTGTTTGATGAATATCTCAAAGTACTCAGTACAGGAAGTTACAATGAAATCCTGGGAGAACTTGATGATAGTTTTAATGAAATGCTCTTAACATTATTTGTTAACAATTGTTATAAACACCAGTGCATATAAATGGTTCACATTTGAATGCACAATTATTTTCAAAGTATTGCTTGTCAATAACAATAATTTTTATAAATTATTCTTTTGTTCTACATATTCACCAATCACCAGTAAGCAATCAAATTGGCATGGAAACCATTGCCTGCCGGTCTTTGTTCATGTGATGGTTTATACGACTTGTTCCTTCATAATTTATTATTTTCATTTTCTAAAATTGTGTAAACTGTTGGCAAAATATAATAATAATCGGGCCAGCAATGCAGTTATCTCCATTGGTTCATAAATAGTTCAGGTTTCCACAAGCAGTAATAATTGTATGCACTTGCTCTGGAAATTGATCTATCATCTAAGCCCTAAATCAAATACAGAAGACGAAGAAATGAAACATAGGAGTTCGATTGCATGCATGGATATCATAATTCTTAATGAAATATTTTCCTTCCAATTATTTATTTTCTTTTGTAGCAGTTGTATGGCCACCAAACAGTCTTTATTCAATAACATCATGCCACTATTTGGTAAGAAGAAGAAGCAGAAGGGCTCGCTGGACAGTGATGAGGGGAGTGCCATGATGATCGGGACTCCATTCAACGTGGTTCGAAACTACCACGTTAACTTCGATTCCGAGAAGAAAACCTTTGTTGGTCTGCCCCAAGCATGGACGCAGCTTCTAAAGGATTCAACTCTCACGTGAGTTGAATAAGGATATTTAATTGGCTTCAAACAATAAATTATTCTAAATTGAAAATTAATAGAAAGTCTCCATTATAGAATACAAATAGATTTTATTTTTAAATTCATGTTTTAGGGAAATTTCATCAAATCCCAGATTTGTAAATATTAACATGACGAATGTTTAATTTTTCTGTTGGCTACCGAGGCGTCACTTACTCACTGAAGGATGCCATGTTATCGCGGGGCCTCACAGTGTACTGTTTCCATTTCCAGCACCAAAGAACAGCAAGACAATCCAGAGGCCGTCATAAACTCGCTGAAGACGTACCAGAACTCGGTGAAACGCAAGCCCTCGGATGTTAAATACATGGTGGTGGCCAAGACGATCCGCGAGTCGGACGAGACATTGGAAGAGGAAGATGAGGAAGAGTCCCCGGAGGAAGATACAAACAAAGCCGGAGACAGCAATGGAGAAGCGGTGGTGTTCTCCAGTAAAGCCTCAACAGATACGTCCAGTTCAGAGACGAAAAAAGAGGTCAGGAAATGTTTTGGTTTTATTCATTGTCTGTTGGGGCCGGGTGGCAGGACAATGGTAGAACATTGGACCGGAGCCAAAGGTTCCAGGTTCAAATCCCGCCACGGGAGCCCGGCATTAATGTTCGCGAACGTTACCTTTCTGACACGATATTGATAGGATGCGCTGTCAGTAATGTGGCAACGCAGTTATCAACCTTGGTCCATCAGTACCAGTAGGTCCTCACAGGTTTACTGCAACATTCAGTGATCCAGATGTTGCCGTAAACTAACAAGCCATGATAGAAGTGAAAGAATCTTGAAAGCGGCTCTAAACTCCCAATTCAACGCAAACAACATGTCTGTTCCGGTATTGATTGGCGTCGATACATTTGGAAGAAGCCTTGCTGACTAATTTATGTATGATGGTGAATTCAGAACAACCCCTCAGTCCCTCAATCTCTCAGTTAGGCTTGGCAATTTACTGCAGATGTATATGTCCAGGGGTCACTTTATTTGCCCTGGAAGTAGCATGGGGCCTGTAGCCCCAGACCCCTGGCTTGTTTTCTGCTGTTGTCTGTTACCTGGTCAGTCACATTAAATTTTAAATGTTAAACTACATAAATCAATCTCTCACACACACACACACAATATTTTATTTAGGGCCAGTATTTCCTTTTGAGCATTTAAATTTGAATAATAATGGCTCCATGTTCCACAAATAGTTTGGTAATTTGGTAGAAAGCTTCCCCACAAAATATCTGCTCGCCCTCAATTTATTTTGTTGAGTGTATATATAATGTCAGAATCCAACAAAGTATGATTGAAATCTAATGTGGCAATGATTTTTCATTATCCTCCAAGTGAAAATTAATTCACATGAACCCAACATATTTTCTTGGAATTATTCTATTGGGCAAAAATATTACTATGATTGTCTCCCTTTATTTGCAGACAACTTCTGAGCCTAGTCCACCCACTGTCTCACTCGACAAGACGACGGATGCAGTTGCCATTGATGAAGAAGTGTCTCGGAGGCCCAGATCAAATAGAAAGGCAGAACCAAAATCAGATGAAGAAATAAATTCAGAATTGAGTAAGGCTGGTAGCTCAATAGTAGAACATTTGGACTTTAGAGCCTAGGTTCTGGGTTCAAATCCCGTCGCAGGGACCCTGGCATCAATGTTCACGAAAGTTACCTTTCTGAAGCGATATTGATAGAATGCTCTGTCTGTAGAGTGACAATGCAGTTATCATCCTTGATCTATCAGCACCAGCTGGTGCTCACAGGTTTGCTGCAACATTCAGCGCTACAGATGATACAGGTTTCCTCCTACCCTAAACTGACAAGCTGTGATATAAGTGAAAGAAGCTTGGAAACAGCTAAACCCCAATTCAAAATAAAATAAAATAAGCAGATCCTTCTTCACCACCATTTCCCCGAAGTACATTATTTGAGCAGTTATTCTGGGTAGTTGTGGTGTATGATTGTGTAAACAAAAATCAGGGATTCCAAGGGGGAAATTATGAAATATATATGTGCCGAAAAATGCTTCTCTTCCAAGGGAGATAACTATGAACATAGATATTTCCACATCTGGCATTGTGCATTTCCTAATTCCTGACATCCAACTGAACAATTTGGTATATTGTAGTATTTATTAATATTCCAGTTTGGGTTGTTCCTTAACTATGCCATTTTTTAGGCTTCTGCTGCAGCACTAATGGATGGATGGATGGTTCAAGGAAATTCCAAACACTGTCACAGTCACACTAAAGTAGTCTACTGTTATTGCACGTCTGTTATTGCACTCCTGTTATTGCACTCTCTGGGCTATTTTATGTGACAAATGTTGATATTTTTAGGAAAAGTTGCTACGGCTGGAGATCCACAAATGAAATACATTCTTGGGAAAAAGCTAGGATCGGGGTGAGTACATCTGAACTTACACTGGCTTCGATACATTGGGAAGAAGTCTGGCTGACTGGACTATGTATGATGGTGAATTTGGAATAACCCCTCGGGCCCCCAATCCCTAAGGCATGATCATTTTCTGCAGATCCACGGAAATCCGTCAATTTATTTATTCAGAGGTCGATTTATTTGCCCTGGACGTGACTTAGGGCCTGTATCCCAGGGCTTGAGATTAGAAAACATGTTTGAGTACGATTTCATGCCATCACAAATCCCCATATAAAATTTGAGCTTGAGCATGAAATCGTACTAAAAAGGTTCGTAATCTCGGAGGCAGGCTTGTTTTCCACTAAAATCATAATTGTCTGTTGCCATGCCTGAAATGTTAACATTATAATTATTATCTGCGTTTCACCTCATCGATTTTCAGGGCTTCGGGGATGGTGTGCCTGGCCAAGGTGAAGGACGATGACGACGCAGTGGTGGCCATCAAGATGATGGACCTGAACAACCAACCCAAGAAGGAGCTGATCATCACAGAGATCGAAGTGATGAAGACATACCGACACAAGAACATCGTCAACTTCCTGGACTGCTACATGCTGGAGAGCGAACTATGGGTCATCATGGAGTACCTGGACGGTGGCGCCCTCACCGACGTGGTCACCGAGACCATCATGAAGGAGGGCCAGATCGCCGCCGTCTGCCGCGAGTGCCTGGTGGGACTGGACTTCCTCCACGGCTGCAACATCATCCACCGCGACATCAAAAGTGACAATGTGCTGCTGGGGATGGTGGGCGCCGTCAAGCTGACGGACTTCGGCTTCTGCGCACAGCTCAGCGGCGAGAAGAGCAAGAGGGACACGATGGTGGGCACACCGTACTGGATGGCACCCGAGGTCGTCTCCAGGTGAGCGGAGGTTAAATTTGACAATTTCTTTTTTTTTTGGAAGGAGCGGTGGCTCTGATAATGATGATATGCAGTCGCATTTGATAATTAGGGAAAATGGTATGTATTTTCTTTTGCCGGATGTGTTGTAATTTCTAAAAGTGTTAAGGATACACTTCAATTGTATGCACATCCGCTTACTGGGGTAATAATGTAGCACTATATGCTTTCGAACAGGGATTTATTGCAATACTCCATTCATCATATTTTTTTTAAAGATGTGTTATGAGAAAAATTACCTTGCAAGTGGATCTAAACCCAAACTGGTAATTAAAAAAGAAAATCAATAAAATTTAATATTAAAAATGTATTAATTCACTGCATTTCCCATTGAATCAACAGGAAGCAGTACGGAAACAAGGTGGATATTTGGAGTATGGGTATCATGATAATCGAGATGCTGGAAGGCGAGCCACCGTACCTGAATGAGACGCCGCTGAAAGCCATCTTCAAGATTGCCACGGTTGGCAAACCCGAAATCAAAAACGAGGAAAAGCTCTCGGAGGAGCTGCGGTCCTTCCTGCACTCATGTTTAGAGGTGGACGTCGACAAACGGGCAAACGCGGCCCAGCTGCTGGACCACGCCTTCCTCAAGAAGGCCATGCCACTCACCACACTCAAGCCACTGATCATCGCAGCTCGGCAGTCAACCGGACATTGATCTCCAATGTGGTTTTTTTCCCGTTTTATATTTTTTCATAAAGCTCATTTCCTCATTTCTCCTCCCTGGTAACAGTCATTGTAAAGTCTGTCATGAGAATCGAGCTTGTCGGTCTGAAAGTTGAAAATGCTGTCTCCTTTCCACGTGATAAATAGGGGCCAGAGAAAGGGAAATCGGTTCGTACATCTGAAAATTGCAAATCGTTTTAGCGCAGCTATAGTTGTCACCAGCATCGAGGAAGTTAATTAAGAGATGAGTCGTATGAGAGAAACCTCGAAAGTGGCAGGTAAATCGAAATAATTTAACTTTTTTCTACTGGATGCAACCAGAGATGCTGTGTCGGGAGGCGATTTTTAAAAACAATCCAGCAGGGAGAGGGTTAAAGGTTTCCGAGAGCACTGTCATTGCCGAGGTTCAGGATTTAACGGTGTAGCTGGAACTATCTTGTAGCAGGGCTCTACATTAACCCTTGCCTTGCTGGATTAGGCACAGGCACTGCTCTTTGGGGCATCTCAGGTTGTCTTCAGCATGGAGAGGGTTAACTTGTTGAGGCACCTGTCCAAGTGTCCTGTCGTACATGAAACTACTTAACCTGTAGGTAAAGGGCTTGTTAATCAGGACTATTTCACTTGTCCGCCTGTGGATAATACCTGTCCAAGGCAGGCGGCCAATCCTTACTGTCGAGCCTTGCGTACTGGTACCAGTTTATTATACTCATCACACAATATGTAAATGATAAATCATTCCAAGGGCAAGTAGAATATTTCAATGGTTCTTGGTATCATCTGGTGTTTAATTAGGATGGCAACAGATTGTCGTAGATGTTGCACTATATTCCAATATTAAAACATTCCGAGGGTGAGTAGAGTATTTCGGTGGCTCTAGTTTCATCTGTTATATATTTACTACCAATATATTAGAGCTGGTATGATTTCATTTCTAATTTTCTGATTTATTTTCAGAATATTTAAGAATGGTACAAATGTTAACGAGGATTATTCAATAGACGTGGCATGGTAAAAATGGTGAAACATTGCAGAGTAGTTTCCATCTTTTTTGTAAATATAGAACTAGCTTTCCTTTTTTCCAATATGTACATGTCCTGTTCACATTTTTAATATTGACTAAAGTTCAATTATTGAATGACGAAAGAAAAATCGGGTATACTTTGTTAAATATGCATCAAGAGATATTCACACACAAAAATAATATACTTAATCATGTGTTATCTGAAACCAAAACCAAAATTTGATGTATATTTGTAATATTTTACCTGCTCCCAAGCATAACGATTCCTGCATGATCAGGTCGATCAACAATACTGTCATGATCTATGTATACATATCATTAGGACTGGAAGCACCACAGAAAATTATTGTTATTTATTATACAATTATTCCACAGCGACGTAAATCATTAAACTTAAAGGCATTTTTTATCACAAGATAAAACATAAAATAAAATAAAATATCAAAATATTGAAAACATGCGGAAAATGTAGCTTGTTGCCCAATATAATTGTGTAGACAACTGAAATGTACATACTTTCAGATAAATATGTTTGACCATGAAATATGTCAACAAACTGTGCCTTTGAAATCTGAATTGTCATATAATCAAACTTCATTTTATTTAATATTCCCCACCTCGCTTTTATCATTTTGGATTATGGTGTAATTTTGTCATCTGTGAAAAATATGCATATTACTTTCACGTTGCCATAGTTATAGCACAGTTACATCAGATCGGTTCAGGAAGTGATGGCAGATAGTGCGAGATTGTCTCTGACAAGGGGAGGCAATACTCCAAATTGCTATGGTTATGTAGAATCGTTTTTTTTTAAATATTAGGGCAAATATCGCAAAATTGTCTGTACAGGGAGACCAATTCAACCACATGAGAATGTTGAATAGTGTGAATATGTATGTATACTGTAGTTTCTCAGTATTATGTTCTTCCCAATTTGTATAAAGCACAACATCCAGATCATCGTGTATACTTTTCCGCATTTCTCGTTATATATGTACTCTTCTTCGTCTACGCTAAAAGGTTTTAATATGATACTTTACAACTTTCTCAAGTGCCGAGATGATTTTTTTTTATATATATTAATATATGATATTTTGTAATTGGACCTTTGGCCATTTGTTCTGATAAGTGCCTTAATTTTGTTGTACAATCTATCATTCCTGCTGATACCAACATTAAGTTTTCTATTCTCTACATACAATAAGCTTTTGAATAAAATATTAATGTTTCTATCTTATTTCTGTTACTAC
>JAUTBT010015272.1:0-22649 GCA_032361225.1 Lepetodrilus schrolli
TGTGTGTGTGTGTGTGTGTGTTTGTGTGTGTGTTTTTATATATATATATATATATATATATATATATATATATACACACACACACATACACAATCACCGTTTGTTTGTTCTGACATGTCTGAACCTAGGGCCTTGTTCCAGAAGCTATCGTATACGTGTCTGCCCGGCAAACGCACAACGGTTAATATAACGTTATTACAACGTTGTAATAACGTTATATAACGTTGTGTGTTTACAGGGTGTAGACTGGCTATGCAGATATCATCCTTGGTCTATCAGTACCAGCCGGTGATCGCATGTTTACTGCCACATTCAGCGCTACGGATGTTGCGGGTTTCCTCCTGCCCTAAACTGACAAGTAGTGATATACGTGAAATAATCTTGAAAGCGACTCTAAACACCAATTTAAAAAAAAATCGTATACGTACCGACATCGTTATTGCCTTCTTAGAGGAAAATGCAATGATCTCGAATATTTAACGATGTCGGTATGTATACGATAGCTTCAGGAACATGCCCCCCCACCACACACACACACACACACACACACACACACACACACACACACCCGACGATCAATGGCATGTATTTTGAGGGAATATCTATCGTTGCATTGAGATGGGAACTGGTAGAGAAATATTTAAAGTTTGATCGACTATATCAGATATTTTGAAACATCCGCAATCGTACCTCATCAGAAATTAATGCCAAGCAGTCCTATTATACGGCTAATCTCATTGCAACATCGATTTCACAAGAACCCATCCCGTGAAATAATTATTGATGTAAAACTGTTTAGCAACAGCATTGCCGTTATCATATGCTAGCTATATTTCAATTGGTTCACTTGCGATACTTTCCGGTATGTGTGAATACTGCTCTCTGGATGGCACGAAGTAAATACCGGCTTCAGAATGCACCGGAAGTAACCAATGTGCCCATTGGAAGCAGTCAGGTTGTGTGAAATTGGTCGAGACACCTTCAATTTATTTCCTACAAGAGTGTGATCGGCCTTCAGTTAGATCCCAGCGATTTCCTCACCCACATGTCCGTCTTTTAATACAGAGAGGGCGTGGAGAGTATTTGGTATCTATCCTCCTCCAATCTTCCTTTTCCCCCCCGCTATATCGACGCCAGTTAACAGGGTTAAGAGTTATATTCACCAGCTGGTCCTGTGTTGTATTGATGAGCTGGTCCTGTGTTGTATTGATGAGACTGCGGAAGTTGAGTACTTCGATCAGGTGTATTGCTTTGTAACGTGATGAGATTGATACTGACAAGACTAGCCAACATCTCATCACTTCAACTGCAGTCTTGTTTAGTGGTCGACGTTCTCGCGGGATTTGGCGGGAAACTATCAATGTAAGCAGACGATGTTAAATTCCTTCTGAATGCCAGCTTTCCCTTGGTTATATATATATCCAACATTTATCCTTTAAAGCCATAGTATATCTATCTATCTATCTATCTATCTATCTATCACACACACACAATCACACAATCACAGTTTGTATGATTACCTGGAAGTATGTAGGCTACATTTGTCTTCATAAATGTATTGAGCAACAAGCTACATTTTCCGCAGTTCCCACTGGATTTCAATATTTTCATATTTTATTGTATCCTAATCTCGGGGCAAGTTGTAGGTCAAATTCATCATGATGAATAGCTAAAGGGTATCATGATGAATGACGTGGTCTAGGAAAGATAGTCATCCTGATGCCTTTTATGCAGCCAGACACCCTGATGTCATTTATCTTCTGCAAGTTCTCATGATGTCCTTTTTCTCCAGCAAGTTATCATTTCAGAAGATAAAGGACATCATAAGAACTTGCTGGAGATAAAGGACATCAGGGGGTCTGATTGTATAAAAGGTATGACGATTACCATCTTCCCTAGGCCACGTGATCTAACTCCTGTGTAGTAAACGGAGTCAGCGTGGCTAGTAGTCATACCCTTCCCTGGGTGAGATGCGTGATGACTGGATAAAAGGCATCATCATGACTGTCTGAAATGGCATCATGATGCCCGGTTTACAGTACTACCGGTATATGGCTGAACTTATTCCACATACACAATAATTCCCATATCAATGATACTGAACATGAATGTGAAACATCAATCATTTTTAATTACGGCCTGAAGTCATAACTTCGACTATCCAGGAACGTAAGACTTAACTAAATTTATCGAGTTCTTGAAGACCTACGTACACACTACAAGGGGTGGATAATTCGAAACACTCTCATTAATTAAGTATTCATACGAATAGTAATAGTCAATCTTGGAACTAATTATTCAAATTAAATTTAAAATCATATTATATAAACTGTCATTCTAAATAAACAACTGAATTAAAATATAATCGCATACCGATAAGTCTGAATAATATCCCGGTTGTTGCACAAACATCGTGTGAAATTCTATTTGAATAATCATTTAGCAATTGAAATTACCTTGCAATAACTTCCGGTGTACCAACAAAACATCATATCTTCACGAACACGTGCCTGTATGTCAAAAGGTACTATTCTCCGTTCGCTGCTTGGTAATTAAAACGAATGGCAGTGAAGACAGCGAACACTGTTTGAGCACAACTACTTTCAGGAACTGATTAAACTGCACAAGCCTCAATCGATAGTATGGAAGCGTTGTTCCTTCAGGATAGCCCACCTTAGCATAACCACGGCGCCCTGCACGACTGCTCAGCGGGAACGTCGGCGTTGTGGATATCGCTGACGTCGATCGGATCTACGCTGACTGGAACATTAGCATCCCAGAAACTCGGGACTGTTTACCGTCGGCCACAAAACCGGATACAGAAATTTTGTATTGGAAGTACGGTGTTGTTCTGTTGGCTCAGGTAAGGTTCTTCAACTCTCCCTATATAGCATGTCACCGTTGGGATCGGTTCAGTTCTCCCGGTTTGCTGAACAGACAATACTTTTAAGATATGAACTCGCCTTTATAGGAAAATAAGATCGGCTACTAGTCTAAATTCATTGATAAACATGTCTACGCTTCTTTGATGGATAGTTGATAATAGATACAAATTTTCGAGACAATGTTTGCGTCTCGTTGTTAGTTCAATTATTTATTTAAAATTGAAATAATATTATTGGCCGGTAATATAAGTTTATCGTAATGGATCAAGTCTTCGTTCATTATTTTGTTGAGCAGACGGTTCATTTAGAAATTGTTATTGGATACCCTTGTGAGTAATCGATTTCCTATCAAATCTGGTATAAAATTCCCATTGCTATTCATGCCGAAGTTGTCACTCTAACTCAGATGGACGTGAAATCGACGGCACTTTGACAATACTTTGTCACCCCTCGTACTGTTGATGTCTTAGACTAGATCTCTTACCATAATTGGCAGGTTCGGAGAAAGGGAACGTGTGGGGTGTAAATGTGCGCGTGGGTGGTTTGTTTGTGTGGAGTGGGTGGGAGGTGTTATGAATGAGAATGTGTGTGCATGTCTTAGACTAGATCTGTGCATGAGAGAGAGAGAGAGAGAGAGAGAGAGAGACAGAGAGAGAGAGAGAGACAGAGGAGGAAGAGAGAGGGCGAGCGGGAGAGCGAATAAAAGAAAGAAAGAGGAACAGAATACCAGATTATTATTTTTAACGGTGCACATTTATATTTAATTCACACTTCACTCATGGTAATATACTATGAGTAAAGGTAATAAATTATCTAAGACTCTATTTCAAAGGATTATGAGATTGTTAGTTCATCATTTTCACTAGCATTTGAGTATCGCTATACATATTATACCTACAGCTTGCACAAGAACGCCCGCCTTTATACTATGATGATATACACCTATATTATAACACCATCAAGTATACTTCTGTTCATCCTCTCCTGCGATAGGAACCTCATCTTATCATATACTATCCAAAAAGAGGATGGAATGGCCACTGGGGGAAACCTCCTCACGAAGTTGTCTGGTTCCTCTTCCACTGATCAATGAAGCACGTCAGAGCGGCAGGTGTCAGGGGTGATCAGTAGGGGCCATATCTTATAGATGAGTCTTGGAATGTGGAACTGCAGGCTCCGTGTTATAGCCGTGAGCTGCTCAGCCTGTACAATTACAAGGACATGTGTAAATATTGTATGGGGTTGGGGGTGGGGGAAAAGATATATATAGAAGCTGGAGAGCATGTGGCTATGCTATAACGTGTGTACGAGTTTGTGTCGGTGGGTGTGGCTTAGCGTTTTGATGATGATTGTGGTGGTTTGAAGGAGGTTAGTTAGTTTGTGGGACACTTACAAGGTAATTGAGTCCTTGTCAAAAGCGTTTTCTGCATTTGTTTTCAATTTTTTTTCTGTTTTTAATTATTATCTTTTACATTTTTTGAACGTCATTGACAAGGTCTTACAAGGTAATACTACATTTTAAACGCTTTGGAAATACTATAATTGATGCAAATTTGGATCTACTATGTATGATTATGGACTTGACAAGGATAGATAACCATTCTCCGAAACCACAGGATTCAATATTATTAGAACTTATAGTGAATTCCTTGTTTTTCCTTGATGATCAGCTACTTTTCATTGATAGTATTACTCAATGTCCAAACAGAAATACTTTTGTCTCACTAACCTATTACCAGCAACGATAGCCTATCCAACTGTTTGCAAACTGGACAAAAGAAAACCTCACCTAAATGTAAACAAATAATTTTACTATTTGGAACTCCATCGATTTTCTCTCGGAATGGCCGTCGAGAAACAAGCATAAAACATATTATCTATTATGTATATATCGTTGGGGAATTTAATATTATTAATTTCCTGACATTAATACCAGACTGTCATTTATTTATAGAAATACATTCTATAATGGAGTCAACTTAGACTGTGTTAATGTCTACTGTTAAACAATAAACGTCTCTGCACGTCCATCAGGGAACCAATTTATTTGGATGCATATACACGCGTATTATATTCACTGCGGAATGGCTGTTTTATCTAGACACTCATAAAATGATTCAGCCCTATCTGTTCTATATCCACTGAAATATTCTCACCTTATATTATCAATAAAAACATATTAAAGGCATACAATCACGGTTTGTTGACATATTTCATGATCAAACGTATTTTACCTGAAAGTAAGTACATTTAACTTGTCTACACAAGTTTATTTCTCAACAAGCTACATTTTCCGCATTTCCCACTGGTTTTCAATATTTTCATAATTTTTTTATAAAACATACAAAATTAAAATTAAATATTAAAATATTTAAAACCAGTGGGACATTCGGAATATGTAGCTCAATATATTTGTGAAAACAAATGAAATGTACATACTTTCAAGTAAAATGCTTGTGACCATGAAATATGCCAACAAACTGTGATTGTATGCCTTTAATATGCGTTTCATCCATGACTAAAATCTTGTTTCGAAACATTTCTGATCTAATGAATACGATTTCTGGCACCATATGTTTTTTGGTATAGCTAATGTTAGAAACTGAGCATTTTAAAATTATATTTTCTTTTAAAAAAAGTTACAGGAGTTAGTTGTTATTGATTTTCACACTGACACAGGCCGCAGCAGTTTGCGTGTATAATCCTTATTAATGCATTGCATTACATTTGATACAGCCCCGAGGAAAGCGGGAATACTCAAACCCATCTATTAATGTCAGATAACAATTTAATACTTTGCATTACGAGACAATCTCGCTTATTATTTTTGGGCCATTTTTTGTTTTATTATTCAGCAATGTGTTGCCATTTGACTCACAACAAAGTAGCAATATTTTAATAATTATGGTGTCAATCCTGTGCCATGGTTTCATAGAAAAAGGACAGGAAATTCTGATACAAGGACTTTATAATATATATGTGCGAGCAATTGGAAGTGATAAAATAGAACTCGGAAAATACAAAGAGGAAAAGCTTCTCTTTTGACGCCTTCATGACTACTGGTTTTTAATGGGTTGTGTGTGTGTGTGTGTGTGTGTGTGAGAGAGAGAGAGAGAGAGAGAGTGGGTGAGTGTGTGTGCGTGTGTTTCTGTCTGTGTGTGTGTGCGTGTGTGTGAGAGAGTGTGCGTGTGTATGTGTGTGTATGTGTGCGTGCGTGCATGTGTATGTATGGGGGATAGGGTGCTGTGTGTTCCCCCAGTACCTTCTAATTGGTTGTGTAGTGATTGTGAGTTTTGGATGAACATTAATTTTTTTTATAGAATTATTATTTCAGTGTTTAAATTACGTTTTCTCTTCCAATATGGTATCTAGATGTACTAGGAGCAACAATACTGGTACATTGACATCAATCAAATATAAGACAGGAAACTAGAAATACAAAACCAACCCTGTCTATCTGTCTGTCTGTCTCTGTCTCTGTCTCTGTCTCTGTCTCTGCCTCTCTCTCTCTCTCTCTCTCTCATTTTCCCTTCTGAACTCATAAGAGAGAGAGAGGGAGAGAAAGAGAGAGAGAGGGAGAGAGAGAGAGAGAGAGAAAGAGAGAAAGAGAGAGAGAGAGAGAGAGAGAGAGAGAGACTCTTTCATCACCCAAACACCAATGCTACCATGCTCACCCGTTACTCTTTCATAAATTGATCTAAAATTCATTAGGTGGGAGAGACACCGCTTTGCCTCTTCATCCTCACGCCGTTATTTCCCCGTATATAATCACCTTTTATCTTCCCTTTGATGTGACTGCCATCATTCCAGACGTTTCCGCTGCTTCGAAAATCAGTCAATATTGACCTGTCGTATGGCGAAAGTATATGGTCTAAAACACATCTACAAGTTAGAATAATTACATACTGGGGACAACTTTTAGCATCTCCAAATAAATGAGCTAACAAACTCTATTCCATAATGGAAAAAAAACCCCACTAAATCGTTATGAAACTATAAGTTTAAATTACTAGACGATATACAGAATATACGGTGCATGTATTTCAAGAAAATGGTCTCAATTATATATGATTAAATCAGACATTCCCAATGTATCTTGGTTAAAGCTAACTGTAAAACAAACTCTATTTAATCATGTCCATCAACATTGGCAACACTCTCTAAATATCTCACCTAAAGCACACTATTATGTAATTAATAAACAAATGCCAAAATTAGACCAATATGCTGGAATTGCCCCCTATTTTACGTACACGCGTCTTAAAACAGGAAACCATCGTCTCCCAATAGAAATAAGTAGATGGTAAAATATAAACATATTTGTACCTTATGTAACTCTGCCGTAATAGATAAATATCACTTTCTATTAGAATGTCCTAATCTGTTAGCATTACGAAAAACACATCTATCACAATATTACACTCTTACAAAATTCGTCTACCTTATGAATTGTAATTACAAGCCCCAACTATCGAAAACAACTCTTACTATTGTTTAAATTATTGTATATGTATAATGTAATCAAGTATTTATTAATTTACCAGTACGTCCATACTGGTAAATTAATAAATACATTGTAGTTATTAATTATATGTATGATCCTTGAATCACGTAATGTGACTCATGAGAATACATGAACTGAACTGAACTGAACTGAACTGAACTGAACAAAGAAGGATGATCAAACAGTATGTTATTGAAAGGCTGTACTCGCTTTAGTGTTTAAATGACGGAAGCTGGCTTTACAAACGAGGCAATCTATATAGAGTGAAACTTAATGGATTTAAGTTTACATGTTATCTGGTCCGTTGTAGCATCTTTGAAGTTTCTTCAACAGAACGAATAATCTATCTTGTTAACTGTTTACTGTGAACTGTGGGGCTGGTGGTAGCGCAGTGGTAGAACGTTGGACTTCGGTTCTAAGGTCAAATCCCGCCCGACACCAATGTTCGCGAATGTTACCTTTCTGATGCGATAGTAACAGGATGCGCTGTCTGTAGAGTGGCAATGCAGTTATCATCCTTGGTCTTGTCAGTACCAGCCGATGCTCACAGGTTTACTGCAACATTCCTCCTATCCTAAACTAACAAGCCGTGATGTAAGTGAAAGCGGCTCTAAACCCCAATACAAAAATAAAAAACAAAACAATAAACAGAAACTGTGAACTGTAGTAAAAAATAATAATATTATAACTATGTTTGTGTGTGTGTATAGATTTAAGTTAGGATGTGGTTAAATGTAAGATATATGCATGTACTAGAAAAAGTGATATTCTCCTCCTACGTAGAGTTACATAAGGTATAAATACGTTTAGGAATCTAATAAACAAACATTTAAATATATGGCAACATTTCTGTTTTAAACGTCTTATGAAAAATGTATTTGTCACACCCTGGCAAACATACCGAGAATAAAACATCGTTTATTTGACATTTTATGTAGATAAACAAATATAATATAGGTGGTATTTTTTTGTGTGTTTTAACTTAATATTATGTTTTCTCTCTGATAGTGATGTGGGATTGAATTGCGTTTATTGCGGAATAATCGATAATAATCGATAACAAAACGTTTATATACACCGTAGCCTGAAGATGCCATTTTCTAGATAATTAATAATTGACCAATAAGTGGTTCAAAATAGGAGTCGTGACTGCCAATTCGCTTCAAAGAAAAGCCAATTGGTATTTCTGGAAGCCAATTGGAATGGGCATTATGACATGCAAATATTTCAAAAAGCTTTTCATGGATAATTTAATGAAAACCACTGGTAATTTTTATTCTGTGAAATAATGCATTGTAAGTTTGTACCAGAATGCCTCGAGGGTAGTGACAACTGCTTGCTTCCAATAAAAGGGAAAGGACGTTCACGAATGTATTAATCCTGATCAGCGTTGACGATCATGATGCAAACGATTCTGCGATGTCTCTACCAATGCAAATTCTGGCGTACACGAAACCTCTGGAGAGTGATTTTCTACAAGTCTACAGTCGTAACAAGAGACAGTCATGTTATCAATCTCCAGACGATTCCACTCATTATACAGCTTGTAGCTAACATCCAAACAGAAGATCTATAGCTCATAAATGTCACTTTGGTTCCCATAGGGAGAACAAATGTCTGTCTAATTCCCATAGGGAACGAACATTATGTACATGTTACAATATACATGATCAAAGTCTCAAAATATTGGTAATAAATATAGCTTCTACAATCTTTGCCTGAGTCATGGCAAAAAAATAGCTTGCTATTTTACCTGTTTCCGTCTTGTAATAATTCAACATATTTCCTCATAATACAGTTCCGAGGTGGAACTTTTTTTCCAATTGAAAAACACCACTAAATATTATTACTCCTACAGAGATTTGTTTAGTAAGCCACAATTGCTTACTAGTATTAACATCTCGATGGCACGTATATTGACTTATAAGCAACCAGAGAAACATAAACATACAATTTCGGTTCAATGAACTGTTAATGTACTTCCGTGGTCTTCTGTATTGTGCATTAACCAAATGGCTTCTTTCTCATTAGGTAGTCAGATATCACTACATGCATGACTTTGTATAGATGCGATTCTGCCAGTGCTTCTCTTTAGCGACGTTGCGAAATCGAAAACAAAACCCGGAATAATTTGAAATAAAAGTAAACTGATTTTGGAAACTATTTTTCTCTAAATTCTAAACTCTAAATTTTAATAATGACCACGGGGTTCTTTATTTGTCGATGTAAATATTTACGAGTCAGTTTCCGCTGTTATGTTGTAGATAGTACTTTATTTAATAATAGACCGTTAATGTTGCTCTTTTGTAAACATTTGTAAAAAATGTTAAGTCAATACAATGGTTAGATTTTAAACACAGTATACGGTAGTTATTATAGCGAGCATTTCTTTGCATGTGGAAATTGGTGCCATTGAATGCTCTTTAATATACTCTTGCTAATAATGGTCGTTACCCATAAATTAGTTGCTAGTACGTGCCATATTTTATTGAACTCGTCGACATTATTTCTCTTTCGTAATTATATGAATTGTTTCTCACACTGAGAACCATGCTATCGGTGGATACAAATTTGGTTTAAGTAATGATTGATTACTCGTGCCTAAAATGGAAAAAAATTGTATTTTGAAAATATGCATTACCCATAATGCAAGAAGTGTTATCAGTTATCAAGTATGCAGGTATATTCACTTTTCAACCAACTCTTTCATACCACTGGGTACTTAATAATATTGAAGCTAGATTGGCATTAAAAAGTGACATTAGGAAGGGTTTATATTGACAGAGTTTGTTGAACTATTAGTGCTTATCTAGAAAATAGTAAATATGTTGAGTTCGTGTGTGTCTCTAATGTAACTGATTCTCTATATCGTTACAGGAACTACATATGGGAATGGAACCAAGTTGAAATTTACCAGAAGTAAACAGAGATCAGGAGTCGGATGTTACACAAAACGGTGCTCAGTCGCGCAATGCTGTGCATAGTAGGCCTACTATGATCATCGGAAGACTAAGCGCTACAATAAATAGTGCCAAACAGGTTGTGAATGTTACTAATATTACAATTGGTCATATGACTGCGGAGTGATACACGCATTATATCCATTCGAAATTGGATATTTGAAATAGCTGAGTTGGGGTAGCTAAAGAAATACACACGTGGGGATTGCTGTTCGTGTGCAATATGTCGGACCAGGAAACCGATGCGGACGTTCCAGGAATCGAAATGAATCGTCTGGCTCTCCCAAACCTGGGGCACAGTCCTGACGTTACCGACGATACCCGGATTTCCGCGACAACGCCCTCTTACGGCAGTACGCTGAGCATCGGACCGGAAGCATCGACTGCGAACCTTCTAAAGATCGATCTGGAGCAGAAGATCAGTCGTCACACTGGGGAAGAGCGTGACCTATGGGATAACCGGTATCAGTTCATCTTGTCGCTGATTGGCTACGCCGTAGGACTGGGAAATGTCTGGAGGTTTCCATACCTCACTCAGAAAAATGGCGGCGGTGAGTACTGAGCCCAGTCCTTTTTTTAGTTTCAAAACAGGGGTCCAATCGTCATCATTTAGTTCCAACATTAACAGATTAGGCGAATGCTTGAATAATGCAGATGAATCAAATGGAAGAAAAAAACTACGGCAAGTCAGATTGTATACTCTCCAGGGAGTTGAGAAGCAAAGCTAGAGCACAATCACCCACTAGAGTAACAGTGTAACTGCAAATAGCATGCGCGGACTTGGTTTGGAATTTGGACTATTCTAAATGGACACATTATTATTATTATTAATAATAGTTATTAACAATTAGTTGGACCATTTAAGAGGTCAACTATCTGTACGTGTTTAAAGCTTCTTCCCCATGGATGGCGCACTTTTGTAAATGTCAACATAAGAAAGACCTGTTACTCCCTCCATACAACACAAACAGCAACGCTTGCGTGCTGATCATTATGTGTGATTTCATTATAATACTACGAATATAGTCCTGGGTACCCTTTCACGAAGCTCTCTTATCCACTAAGAGCCCATAACTCTCTCTTTGCCGATAGCTAACACACTGCAAAGAGATCCCAATTGTCTCTTAGCGGATAAGAGAGCTTTGTGAAAGGATACCCAGATATCCACGCACCACAGCGACTGTATGTATAATGTGTTACCATAACCAGCTGATAACAGTACGATGATATATGCCTATGTTTCAACCTTTTATTCTTGAGAGAGACAAAGCCACCGGTCGAAACTAATTTTTTTCGGTCAGGAAGAAGTTATTTTCGTGCTGAGCTGCATATTGACTTGACTGAAAGCTAACAGTATAGAACTTATAGAATGGCAGCAGTACGGTGGAGCTATTTGAAGACCAAGCAATAAGCTGCTTAAACATGTTGCTTAATGAGAAAGCCAGTACAGTTTATATTGATCAGGCCTGAGGATTTTAGAGATGTATATGTTGGCAACATTGTCTATACGCATCGGATTTCATTTTGTACTAATATCTGTTAAT
The DNA here is from genome assembly GCA_032361225.1 of Lepetodrilus schrolli. Classification (NCBI taxonomy): domain Eukaryota; kingdom Metazoa; phylum Mollusca; class Gastropoda; order Lepetellida; family Lepetodrilidae; genus Lepetodrilus; species Lepetodrilus schrolli. Next base: position 11,894 of record JAUTBT010015272.1, read on the forward strand.
CGATGGGAAAGGCGGATTTACCCAATAGGTAGATGGAATTAATAGCTGCCATTGCAAGTGGCACTGATACGTTAACGTTGATGATTATAGTCGATAGTTATTGGGGATGTCCTTCACTGCATCGCTATATGATGATTAATCAACATATGGTCACCATAGTTATGTATACACGGATTTATCTAACATAGAAATATGAACTTTAATTTATATTCACACGATATCCTGCATTGTCTGGGGCAGTATTTGATTGATTTAATATTAATATTAATATTCATGTCGTGATGTTAACGTTATTGAAATTAAAACGACATTAATTGTTTTTATAACTTCAAATGAAGCTATAAAAAAATATTAATGTCATGTTTATCTCAATAACAGTAATATCCCTTCAGTGAATGCTTTGAAGTCTATAAATGTCACGCATTTGCTAAGATATTAGATACTGATGTAACATTTAGTAAATGATGTGGGGAAAACAGTATTAAGATACTAAAACAAAGACCATTAATTCACACAGCTAAATAGCAGCGATAGATATGAAGAATAAGGAATGATAAACTTAAATTCCGTTTAAAAATTATTTTAAAAAATTCACATATTAAACGGATGTTTGACAGAGTATTTAAAAAAAAATCAAAGATACTGCAGTTGTAGGAACATTTCTAATACACTATTTTAAAATCATGAACGTGTATTTGATACACTGTTCTCTGTCATGAACGAATGAATGAATGAATTAGTGCTTTACGTCGCAGCGGGAATATCGATCTCCCAAATGTTAATGGAACAACATGTTTGTAATCATATACCCGCGTGTCATAAACGCAGGACATCCTGTTTGACTCCCGGGATACCATTCCACACTGCTATAATACCTGGGTATCTTCGCGGTTTTAGTGATGGGAGGAAATTTCAATTGTCATGTGTTCGTCGGTATCCATCTTATTAAAAAAAATGTATTTATATTTTATTGTATTTTTTAAATTGAGGTATAGAGCCGCTTTCAATTTTCTTTTTCAATTATATCTCAGCTTGTCCGACTATATCAGGAGGAAACCCGAAACATCCGTATAAATAAACTTGGCTTCCATTGGGAACCAATAAACGTCAACATACACACCCTTCCACCAGTAAGACCACAAACATCCCCACGGGTATACTTTGGCATGAACTGCATTGATACCTCTATTTCGTAGATTATCTCGGTAAATACTTCATGGATGACGTACAAAAAAACCTTCAATTTCTTATTGTGTATGTCCCAACCAAATTGTATATAAGGAAAATATTTGCACTATTAATAACAAGTATTTTTATATAGCGATCACTAAATATTTTGAGTAAGTATTATTCTATGCAGAGGGGCAAAGTCTTGAAAGAAGGAACAGGTAAATAGACTAAATGTTCACGTGCGGGTGTCTGAAGAAGGGCATCAGCACGTGGAAATTTGGCCTTTTTGTCTGTTCCATCTTTCGGACGTCGTCCCTCTGCATAAAATATACTCAAAATATTTGGTATTCGCTATATACCAGAAAACAGATTTTCTTTATTAATGGTGCAAACAAAATTCATTTTTTAATTTTGGTTAGGGCATACAAAATAAGAAATTTTAGTTTTGTTTGTTTGTCATTCCATGAAGTATTTACCGAGATAATCTACGAAATAGGGGTGTCAATGCATTTCATGCCAAACGATAGCCTACTATAACCAGTGGAATATTATAGTATCCGGTTGTTACACACGATGGACGCATAGGTACCAGGGCCAGTTGCACGAAGCACTTGTAGCGCTACAATAGTTGTAAGTCCAGTTGGAGAGTCTTGTAAGTTCCTACAACTATTGTAGCCTACAACAGCGTCGTGCAACTGGACCCAGATCAATAATTGTGTCTCTATTTACCGAAGTAATATATACAAACACATTCAACAGCATGATCTAGCAGCTATTTCCATGTATCTTCCTGAAAACTTCTATAACTACATGTCTGTGATACAGCTCCCGTCCTTGTGTAATTATAGGTCGTATTATCGTCGTACAATGGCGTCACTCGATGACATCGATAATTCCCAGTTTGTTTGCCGATCCTGATTATATAATCCCATATAGGATTTCTGGTACTTATTGATTTGCACACTGTGTTATCTAAGTTGTAAGTCAACAACTTACACGTACCACCCAAAATAATACTTGAGGCCGCCTAAACATATTTAATTGCTACTCTGGTGTGATTCCGCGGGTGGTAGCGCAACGCTAGAACGTTTGGACTTCGGAGCTAAAGGCTCCGGGTTCAATTCCCATCACGGGAGCCCGGCATCAATGATAGCGGAAGTTATCTTTCTGACGCGATATTGATAGGACGCGCTGTCTGTACCGTGGCAATACAGTTACCATCCTTGGTCTGTTAGTACCAGACAGTGCTCGCAGGTTTACTGCAACATTCAGCGTTACGAATGTTGCAGGTTTCCTCATATCCTAAACTGACAAGCCGTGATATAAGTGAATGAATCTTGAAAGCGGCTCAATTCAGAGAAGAAGAAAAAAGTAAAATTAAGGAAAGAGTTGGTAGGAAATTTTCAAATATTCATAAAAGAAAGTTGCTAAAACGTACAATAAATTTAATTTCCTATATGTTCTAGGTATGTTTTCAATAAAACTGGTTACACAACGCTCTAATTTTAGCATTTATTAGATGAAGATGATGAACATAAATAGAATAGATCGATGAATACATAGATTATTATTCTGCTGCTGTCACTGCTGTTGATGCTGATGAGAAAGATGTTGATAATGTCCTCTCTCTTTAAATCCCAAATGACCAGTTTTGAAGAAGAAGAAGAATAATCTTTGTTTTACGTCGGATATCTGGATAACAAAAAAGAACGGCCGTTAGCTCTGTAGAGCTATTATTCCGACAATAAGGTCAACGTTTTGAACATAATTTCTTATTTAGCTTAATCGTAGAGTGGAGACTGTAACATCCTTACAGGTGAAATTTCAATGACTAATTCAGTTCACAAACATTTACAACTGAAAAGAATATGTAGACATATAAATGGTTTTGAAATTTAATATTTTAAAATAATAAAAACTCAGGTTGTCCCAAGACATTCTAAGGCTAATTTCAACTCTTCCTCTTTGAAATATCTGCTATTTTCCTTATTTAAAAACAAATTGAAATTGAATTATTACGTCGAAACACTTTTTACTACCAGCGTAAACGTATTAAGCCTACTGGCGTTTTTAGTAGCTAGACTCCTTGAGTGTGCAAAATGTGAATAATGCAGCAATATTTCAACCATACAACCTGCAAGACACAAATTAGTTTCAACGTCATCAGTCAATATTGGTACTAATTTTGATGAAATTTAATCATTGGAAGGTATTGTCTGTTATGCCAACTAATCTAATTTCCAAGAAGTCGTAAACCAAATCTTTTTAAAATTATATTTTAAATATATATTTTGATAAAATATCCCAAATATGTAAATGTATAAGCATTGGCTGAAGCTTATGCAGGAGACGCTATATGTAGACACGTTATGAAAAGCCTTAAGGTGATATTGATCCATTAACGTTAGTGGTATGAAAATAGCATACTAGTATATGTTTTATAAGAAGCAATCTCTTGCAGAATTTCTGCAACATGTGTAAATCGAGAATTCCAGATTTTAATCTGACGCTGTCCGACTCGTGTCTCAGCTAGTGACCGATTGGTTTCCACTCCTATTTCCGCTTTATGCGACTCTTACTATAAATACGTCTTTAGACTGGGGACCCGTTATTTAGCGACTTGCACGTGACTTTCTATTCGGATCGACTGAGCGACATCAGCAGATATAAATCGGATATAAGTGGAAGGTTGACATGATGGCGTAAATGACAATGTGTGAGAGGTGTTACGGAAATGGACGAATGCCAATTAAATATGCTATATAAATATAAATATAATAATAATAATAGTGGTTACTTGTAAAGCGCATTAATCCACATTTTTGACAGCGTACTAAAGGCGCTACAATAAATACTGATTAAAGATATCTTGCAAAACATTGTCCTATTCACACAAGGATGGATTTCACAGGAATGATCTTTTTGGCGAGCCATGTAGTGTACGATCACCAGGTATGAGAGGTAGCCACGAAAGTGCTACGGTCTGTTAGTACGATACCCAGATTAGTCATGTAGTGTACGATCACCAGGTATGAGAGGTAGCCACGAGAGTGCTACGGTCTGTTAGTACGATACCCAGATTAGTCATGAGAAAACCTGAGTACTAGTATTGTCTTTACCGTGATTGAATCGAACGTGAGAGAACGTAATTCTATTCAAATGTGTATTAGGCCAATCGGCGAAAACCTCTTTAATGGCTTTCTTAGAGTTTACAAAAAAAAAAAAAAAATTCCTTCATGATTGAGCAGTTCGTTGAGGAAAAACCGCTATCGATCATTTGCCAAAGAAACCTTTGTTAAGATGACGATCTCCCCACACACCACCAAACATCGCCACCGCTGCTTATGAATGCGACGTCAGTTCCGAGACGTACTGTAGAGTATTTAACAGCAGGCACCCAGTCTCGCTCTCAAGGATGTTGATGTATTCTTCAGGATATTGCCTTCTTACCAACATTCACACACTCCTTAATGAAAGATGTGTAACTCGCGGCATACTCTATCACTCTGCTATAGAGTAGGCATACTGTATGGCTTACTGGAATACATCCTCGAAACACAAACCATTATATTGTATTTCGAGGATAAGTGAAATAATATCCCAGTATATTACACACAATGTCCACATGCATGTTCTGCACGACTCGCGACTAAAGTTTCCTGGTTGCACGTATTACTATCATAATCCGTTCTAAACAGCGACCGGAAGTAAATGACCGAAAGATAATACGTTCTCGTTTGTAATAACCTACTTCCGCTAAACCTCGGATGTCTACGCGTTTCTACTCCATTCGCACAATGTCGCGGCGGCTTTTGGTAGTCTAGGGTTTACTGGCTACATGCTACTATATATTCCTTTCTAAACAGTTACCGGAAGTAAATGACCGTATGATAACTACTTTCTTGCTTGTAATAAGCTACTTCTGGTCGTCTCCGCGGTTCCACTACATTCGCTGTGACCTTTGGTACTCGTTGAAATCTACAGATTCTGTTTGGAAAATGTGGCAATACGTGCTATAGCCACTGCAGATCCTGCCGTGATATAGGAATTACTTTCTTATCTACGGCTTAAGAGGAAGTCAAGATTGAACGTGTGTAAACTTTGTAATAACCACACTTGCTTTATGAATTGGCTTGTAATCAATATGTTAGTAATTACTGACTTTCATAAACAGTCTTTCTGATATTATGATATGAATGAGTGATTATGGAGTTTAACGTCGCTGCGGGAATCTTCACTCATTTGCGACGATTATGATATGAACGAAGCTGTCAGACCTCATTCTATGGAGAGCACTCTATTTTGTTCCCTAATAATGGCGTATTTCTCCCTCTATGTTCCGTAGATTAATTGTATTTGGAGTCTGCCCTCGGGCATGTTAGAATCTCATCAAATACGACTGAGGTCGCTACGGGATATTGAGTAGGGTTTGAGGCTAGTTGTGTGGAAACAGTGTAAACATTCATGGACGTTATACCGTTAGAGCTGGATAGGGAGCGTGTGTTGGATGGTATTCAGTTGTTATGTAATTTAATTGTTATTTGTATATGAAACGTCTGTCTATAGATATGTTTTTAGGTCACTTCAGCATTGACACGTTGGTAACGTAATTGGAAATAGGACAGTGGCCGATACGTGTAATATCTCAGTTATTAATACTAGTATATGATAACTCGTAATCGTGTGTTGTTGATTTCCTTCATAAACAAACCGAAAATCATTCAACATATGCCAAAGCAATCATTTTCGGATAGTTAATATTGTGGCGTTAGATCATAGTACTGTATGACCCTCTGATGAGCAGAACAGAACAAAATGTTATTGTCAAAGAATCACATATAGTTAAATGGGGAAAAAATAAAAATAAATAATAATAATGATTGTACAGTAAGTGAAGCCATAATAAAGCGAGATTCGATCACATTGCATGCGATTAGATATTTAAGGGCATAAACGTCACCTCAACGAAATGATGAATACTGGCTCTTGTATCATGCTAATAACCTACATTGGGATTAATCTGCATATTGCTTCTGGACAGACCTGATTTTGCGATATGAGGCGCTATACGACAGTGGTGTTAATAGGTAACTGGCGGGAATTGGATACGGCGGGATATAATTTCTATCAACATCTAAGGCTCAAAACATGCCTCGTGAAATCCCAGACGTCTAGCCACAATATTTCGTTATGTTAATTTATATATTTCAGTCTATGTTTTAGCAATTTACCCCCCAAACAACGTATTCGCCAAATTCATCAATGTAGGCATATTATAGTTTTAAAATAGAAGTATTTATACAGCAACCCTTAATACGTCGATGTACAATGCTAAGATTGCAATCGGCAATACACTACATTCTAAAATAAGGCAAATATCTGACGTGGGTGTTTGGACGTTTTGCCTCATTAGTTATTTTTGCTAAAGCACATTTTATTACTGCTGGCACTATTATAACATACTATTAGTTGATTTATCAATTACAATCCCGGAAATTACAAGGATAGGCTACGCATGTTACAAAACAGCGAACATGGAGAAGATGTTGATTGATTTCAACATATTTTACTGACACAAATTCAACAGGATCAGACACTAATGAAACATTTATCTAAGTCCTTTCCTTATTTACAATTTATAATAATACAGTTGGTGCTAAAATATAGTGAGATATATGAAAACCAGAATAAGTAAATAGGGGACAATACAGTGGGTGCTTCAAAATAATACGTTGTTATATTTGGTTGGTTATATACATAAAGATTGAAATATCTTGAATACATGTATACATAATAGCAAACCATGGTTACACTACTACATTACAAATCGTTCACTTTTATAAAAATAGTGGGTTTGTCATAGTGGGTTTGTCTTTCATCGAAGACTGTATGCTACTGTGGTAGTGAGTGTTTGTAGTATTTTCTATTGTATACTGCAACAGAAACATTCATAAACAATATATGATAAGCTAAATGAATAACAAAGTAGCAAAACGCCTACCATTGGGAATCTTGCTGCACTAAACTAGGAGGAGATGGCGGTAAAAAATTGTTCAAAAGCTTCCTCATAGATCTACATTACTACGACGGTCACTGAATTAGTGTGCCCACAATTTGCTTAACACTCAGGGGAGTATACAACCCTCACTGACGCTAGAGGCGCTGGGGGTTATCAATCGCATGTCCATCTTATCCTGCCAGTTACCCATTCTCTGCTGGGTGAACAGAGACATTTTCTAACTAAGCCACCTGCCTGTGATTCAGTTTTGGGCAGGCATGCATCCTAGATACGCTCAGGCTCTCGGTCACCCATCTACGAACCAGCCGAGCTCGATCTTGCTCATTTAACCTGAGCGGACCATGAGCCAATAGTCGTGTTCAGTGTAGTTCTCTGCAGAACATCGTATGTTAATGTCGTAGGCTCATATACTGACCTCATAGCACAGCAGCACGCGGACAGGCCATGCAGGCTCGAACCCAGCTATGTAACTATCACCAATGAAAACCCAACAATAAACTGTGTGTGATATTGCGTAACAATTATAAAAGCACACGAATCGAATCCTATTGTAGCATGGCAAGACCGATTGGGCAATCATTTAGATTAATTAATTAAAAATATATAGAAAGGCGATACAAATACTTACACCAAGCCATTATATGAAGGAGACATTGAAGATTATGTTGCAACGCAGAATAATGGATAGATTACGCACATTTACCCGTTGCAGTATTAGTGACTTTACAAGTAGTTATATAGGTACTAGTTTACGGCCTTACGTAAAAACGAACATAGACCAAGTTTTAACAAATGGGATTAAATCAGTTTAATATATGTGTTCATAATAATATTGGAAGTTGCATTATACATCATTGTTTATGAACTATAACGAAGATAATTTGCGATGAACTCGTTTGTTTTCTTGACAGTTTCCCGATTTGCATGTAATTTAATAATATGTTTATGGGTGCTATAAGCCACATTAAACAAGCAGTAAAATTAAACAAATTTGCGATGAAACGACACAGTCACCACACAGGAAATACATGTCAATGGATCTGATGGCAGTACTATGATTAATAATGTAATATGTGCACGTATATTAATTATGAGGCCTGAGTATAGAACTGAAATATAGGCTAGTCAAGCTAATTCATTATCATGTATATATGATGAATAGGCCTACTGTTGATTTCAATTGTATATAAGTAACCACACTGAAGCATAAAATAACTATTATATGTATCGTTCACATATATAAGAATTTCACACGATCGTATGTGCATGGGACGATTTCCCACTTTATAGCTGTATTTAAAAAATAAAAATCTTTTCGGGGGTATTTCAGGTAATTTATATTCGTGATTATGCCTAATTGTTTTTCAGTTTTTCGTGTATTTAATACAACTTTAAAATATGATTTATTTATTATACTTATTTATTAGCTGCTATGAAACACTGTAATTTAAACAAATATAATTATTATAACAAACATGAACCTACGAAATATGTTTTACTACAATAGATCAGGGAAATTGATCTACGTTAACTTGTTTGTTTTTCTTTCTAGACTCGATTTCACACCATATCACTGACAGTGTCTCCGATACAACGATAAATTATCACGTCTGTCTCATCGATAGCATATGCCATTTAGTATTACAAATCAATCGAGGATGATTTGTGTCTTTCACGGAATAATATTAGTTCAGATCTTTGTTTGACTCGCTCGCTACTCGGCAACAACGCAAGATAGACCGCACCGTTAAACGAACTCTTCTTTTCGACAGAAGCAGCAAAATACAAGGGCTACCGATCATAATTTCGTTTACTGGGGTCATGAATATCTCAAAAATTGTCTAATTCAGCGATTCATCTTGACGGAAACCACATCGGACAATGCCCGTATCCATGGCTGCAAAGTTTGTTTATCCCGAAACGGAAGACGCTTGCTTTGAGGTTGCACATGCGCACTCGCAATTCCAATATGTTGTTGGCATTGACGTAACTCGATCTAAACATCACGTAACCGGAGATTGAGAGCGTCCAGCTCGCTTCGTGTGGGCGCCAAAGCGTGCGTGCCGAGTGCGTGTTTCTGCCTTCCGCTTACTACTGGTATTACTGGCGTCACGATGAGAGATTGGTACTATCGGTCCATTTAGACAAACTCATCTTAGCTCGAGATTGGATCACTTAGCTCAAAGTCTAAGACTCCAGCACGAAATGCCGAGTCAACTTCCGCAATCTTTGAGCGATCCCTGCCAAATTTCTTTAACGTAACGCCATCAATGTCCCGTCCGCTAGAATTCCGGAATGCTTGTTTTGTAAAGTAAATATCAGGCTAACATTTGTTGGCGAAAAGGGACTCCTTCTATTGATTGTCCCCACGTTTCTCTATAAGAGACTAATTAAGATATTAAACAACCTGAGTGTGTTCCTGGGGCTCGACACGACGTCAAAATTAACCCTCAAAGGGAGAGAACTGCATACATAGATCAGAATAGAGCCATTACGTGATGAGTTAGTAATAGCGGGTATATGTCCAAGACGTGTGTAGAGGCTGTAATCGACATCAACGAAGACATCACATCGGTCAATCAGGGAGATAATTTACGGCTGAGTTAAACAAGGCTAACATGGACGTTTATGTTTTCTGTGTAACACTAATAGCTTGTTTTGTAATTGTGTAAGCCATACAGTATAGCTCTTTGCTATGTTGGTTCAATAGCTTCAGCAGTAAGTCAGTCTAGTCTGATTTTGTTGTGCTAGTTAGATATTTAAGAATTTTAGATGGCTAATCTTGCATTGATGTCTAGTTGTATCGGGTTTTCCGTGTATAGAATAGGTCTAATAGAAAATTACAGGTTTTCAGAAATGTGCATACATCGAGGCCTCAAGTGGAATGCCAATGTACTCATTTAATATTTCCATATCGCTTTCGTGAAAAAGAGGCGAACTGTTTTATGGCGGAAGTTGAACCCTCAACATTTCCTATGTTAAGACACCTCCGATCTACGGGTGATCCAGAATAGTCAAGAGTGACAAATGTCACTAAAGCATCCAAATTCACCCATAATATGGAACTGGGTCCAGTTGCACGATTCTCTTGTAGCGCTACAACTATTGTAACGGCAGTTATATGTCCCTACAGCTATTGTAACCTACACGAGCTTCGTGCAACCCAATTCCAATTGTAGAAGACTCTACAATTGGACTTACAACTATTGTAGCGCTAGAAGAGCGTGGTGCAACTTGACCCTTCTCTTCACTATTTGTCTGAATGAATTGATGCCACATACATCATCTTCTAAAACTCGTGGTCATTGCCAATGTAACATCTCAGTAGGCAATGACCATAGTTTTGAAAGATGCACTGACGGGAGAAGGTATAACACTGTAACAGTGTATTTTTCTGCTACATTTTGAGTTAAGAGTTAAGTTATTCTCTGCTACATTTTGGAGACAGTTTAGTTATTCTCTGCTAACGGTCCGAGGTTGAAGGTTGAACGATGGTTGTAGTTGTAAAGGGATTTATTCGTTGTACAGAGATACGCGACTGTGGTACATGCACGCATCCCGGGAACA
>JAUTBT010015283.1:0-22647 GCA_032361225.1 Lepetodrilus schrolli
TACATAATGCGTAGGAATTGAATGCGGCCATACGCCAATCGCATTTTTCGCAATAATATCCTGCTCGCATTAATTTCATGATTTACAGTAATAGTAATAGGCATTGCTTATGTAGAATTTGATGCGTTCACCTTCTTTACAGACAATCGATCGTCTCATTTAAATGAGTATATAACAACATTAAATCTATTTCTACATTACTATCACGCAAAGCTTATACTAGTATATAATTTAATTATTTCCTGTACGCTGATGTGATGCATCATCGAAGGTGACTACTTCAACACCCGGAAGTCCTCGTTGATACTCTTCTTTTGTTGATTGATATACATGATAGCCTGGACGTGATGTCCTCATTCTGTTGTTGATTGATATACATGGACGTGATGTCCTCTTTAATGTAGTTATGCCGGTCCATCGAGTGAGCGTACGTGGCTATTCTTTAATATAGAAAGGCACACCAGATAATACATTTCCATGGGAGATTTGTTCATATAGAAAACTTGTTTTCATCTGGGCGATACTAATCTCTGATGAAATGAATACTTAATACTTAATTATAAAATAACTTCAAAAACTAATTAGGATCACGTGTAGCTGTACAATGTCAATTATTTTTCTATTCTTCCTAATGCACGTTGACAGGTGAATGTATCATTGTGTACAATATGATCAGCTTCCCTGATATAACTATGATAGAAATAACTACCATTACAATATTTAATCATAATTGTTAATTTATGTTTGCATCCCCACCTATGTAACGTCATATGTAACGCGCCAAGCGGTCGTGGCCGATATGTACAGCTCTTAATATGAAGTATGGGCAGGAGAAACTACTTCTAAAGCTATCAGTTTCCTCAATGGTTTGAAAGTCTTTTAAAACACGGTCAATAATGAACGCCCGGGAGTATCTTTACTTCTGCATTGAAGGTGCGCCTTGTAGCATCCTGATACACGCCTCAGTGATAGAACAGTGTCCATTGGGAATCGCATGGTTCCAGAATGAATGCTCCTGTATTTAAATGCACCTAATATTCCTGAATGTCCTATTACATCCAGCATATCCGATCCTTTGAACTCTACCTACTACAGCTATGAATAGTTGTTTAATTGGTTTCAGGGCCGCTTTTATGATTATCATCACGGCTTGGCAGTTTAGGGTGGAGGAGACTGGCTACACCAGTAGAGCTGAATGTTGCAGTAAACCTGCAAATACCGGCAGGTACTGGTGGACCAAGGATGATAATTGCATTGCCACAGTAAATACAGCACATCCTATCATGATCGCGAACATTGATCCCGGGCCCCGAGACAGGATGTTCTATCATTGCATTATCACCCGCCCCAGTACATACTTGACATTATATGTATTTCATAATTTTTATGTTTTTATGTTATTCTTCTATTATATTTTGAAATGTATCCTCCTTCGAGTCTAATCGTTTAACTACCATTTGTATATCTATACGTGCTAGGATCCGCCGTGTTAGGACCCCACGAGCGGGTAAATGCTAGTCAATACATACTTATCCAGAATGTGGGCATATTTAAAGATACGTTGTAATGTTATTCTTAGCTGACTATTATTATGTAAAAGCGGTGTTCACCTTGAATAACAGCCGGGCTAGTGTATCTCGGAATAATGAAATATGGCTGCCCGTGATGTTGGATTTGTTGAAATTGAGGTCATGTGTTACTTATAGTTCGTCTGTTTCATGTAAATTGTGTTTAATGTAACACGCAGTGCGTTGTACAGTTACCACCTCTTAATATGATCAATAATCGTTATAAGTGTCCTATCATGCACATTCTATATGAGCGGGCAAATCAAACTGGTGCACTAATGTCAATTTTGAATTCCCTTTGTATAACGCCCAGACTCCCAAATTCCACATCTCTGTTATTCCCTGGTACTAGCTATATGATTTAAGCCTCATGTTGTGTATTCTGCTTTTGTCCAGTCGCTAATGGGATTCTTGTGTCCCCTATTAGAGATTCAAACACGACCACGAACTATACTTTTCACGAACCCTTAAATTTGGCCCTTGTCTAGACCGCAACGTCCCTTGGGACCCGCTCCCGATGTGCGAGCTAAAATAGACATTGACAATATCTTCTCATTAGATTCCTTTGTATTACTGACCAGATTCCAGCCATCTCTTATGCTCTATATTCTAGCCGTTGGCACAACTGTTTCAATACTTCCGGTATTCTCGTACATACGCATGTCCACTCACATTCATCACGTGCATACCCCGTGGTTAGTAGGGCGTGTAGGAATATGTGATGTCCGTCGTCAATTGTGGTCTGAAAACAAGTTATCTCACGAATTCTCCAGTGACTACAATACTTGGAGAAATTAGATGAACCTTGGCATAGGACATCACTATGGCTTGAACTACGCTGTGATTACATTTAGGCCCCGCGCCTACAAACCTAGGCTCTGCATGGATATACTGGAAACTCAATTTTATGCTGTTACTCAGAAGCCATTCTGACGTGGTAACAATTGGTAGGAATTAGCATTGCTAACACAAACTCATGAAACACAGTATAAAGGCATCCCCGAATAGTTTGGTGTCAAATTTCCAATCTAATTTCGTTTGTGGTTTTAGTAGTGAAAACGTACGTACATCATTAATATGATTATCGTAATTAATTCGATACTGGTGTGTCCAGTTTCATTGTGCAGATGCTTACATTTAGCACTCTGGGACATCTCTATTGGCGGATGGTCAGGTTAATCTGGTATTGTTTTCTGATCTTCATGTAGTTTTCCCAATTGTATTTATTGATATCCATTATCATAAAAGTATCGTAGTTATTTATGAAAGGCATAGACTAATTAAATATAATAGTGTTGATAAATATAAGTTACAATTGTCTGCTTCACATAGAAGAGAAAACAAACTTCTATGTTTTGTATTATGCATTTTCTTGCATATGAATCCTGTCTAATTGGATATCTTCGGCATTAGCTATAACACAAAGTATTGCTGTGCTCCTAATTTTCCTCAAACAATCAACACAACTTCGCCAGTTCATTGGCATACTTCTGACAAAATCCGTTACATCTCAAGTCATTCACTCGCATCCGTGTAGGCACACATGCATTAATTTATTCCTTCCATGAGACCTTGACGCTATCTATACATGTAGATTTCCGTCTTCTTTAATACCTCGTGGAGCTGTCCTTGTGCAAGTCTCACCTACGATTGACCTCTCCGTGGATCTACTCCCTTCTATAATGATATTGCAGAAGGCTCATGTGCCGGATCACCGTATGTGACCTGACCGGGACTCCGTCCTAGTATATTACTTCTGTGCACCTGGCACAGAGTCTTGTCTCAATATACCACTGACTGACCAAATGTAATACCCGGAATGTTGTTGGAAATAATGACTGCATTTAGATCATGATTGGGAATGCTCAGTGTGAATGGGATATAGACCATAATTAGTTCTAAATGTGATTAAACACGTAGCAAACCGATGCTCCAATTCGATCTATTATACGTGGACATTCATTCCACCATATGTGTGTGATATGGTCTATATTGTGACATATTTACATATATTTATCTCATAATTCATGTTTCCAGCGGAATTCCATTATACCATATATACTGCCAGTGTATTGCTGCCGAATTATTAGGCATTATATCGTCCTACCCATGTCAAGCCAGGCGCATAATGACACAATCTATATTGGAATATTTTATAATGGATATTTTGTCAGAACTGATGAAATGGCAGAGAATTCTGAAGGCCCACGTTACGAGTTTTGGGAAACATACTGATTACTTGTGTCAGTTACCAGGTTGTATTGGGACATACGTGTGTGTGCTACACTCAGCTGATAATGCTGGAGATGTGTGTCAAAGACGTGCGTGACTATATGTATGTACTCGCCTGCTTTAATTTAAGATATTTTATTGCCGGTTTGTGTTGCAGACAATATTCTCACACCATTTAGTCAAGTATAGATGTCTGAAGGTACAGAATAGGAGGTATAGAATAGAAGGTAAAGCGTCACATTGGCAATTATATAAAAATAATATCAATCAATGGAATTGGCGTAAATGAGATTTACTTTCACCATCTGAGACACTGGTAATAGTAGAGTTCCTGGTTGTATGTGGGGTCAAATTGATGGCAATAGTACACATGCATATTGCAATATACCTATTTCAGAGATAAGAGAACTTGGAATCATATTTTAATTAGTATGAAATGCCGATTGCTTGCGCCATTGTGTCAGATATACCCATGATGAAACGTATTGCTATTGATGTTGGTTTTTAACAAATCAGTTCCGAGTAGCCTACTTTGAAGTTCATCTGGGTGTGGAATCGCCATATGAGACGTAACGCTCTAAATGTATCCATATAGCCTGCCACTCGCGATTGGTTTGTACAACGGTTTAATACCGACCAAGTGATACTCGCAGAAATATGAAAGCCAGGAACATTGTACACGGTTGCTAATCATAGCCAATGAAATCACCGACGTATCTAAAAATGGAGTAGGATTACTTTGGCTGGATGTTCTAAGAAGTGCCCCTGACAGACCCAGACTCTCGACTGGTCCTACTTCGTATTCTGAACACTTGTACTTTCCACCCTGACTTGACCCTCCACGAGATTCACGAGCTCCACGAGCTTCCAGTAATCACGTGAGCATGTCCAGGCAGCACCAGCCTCAACACAATACAGTACCATGCCAGGACTCTCTGATTGATGTCCAAGAACGCTGCAAAGAATATTTATATTACCTCCCTTGTAATATCCGCGTCAAAAACAAGTAACAAGAGTTCTCTATTAATTCCCTAGTGATTTTCGTTCCCCCGCCGCGGCCTTGGGCGAGGATCTATGATGATGTATTACACAACTCTTACGTAAACAATGTTTCGCGGAGTGGTCCAAATGAAACTATCATCTATTAGCTTAATCGTTCTCTTGGGAATTAAGCGCCTGGCGACGTTAACAATATGTCTTTCTCTCGCGCGTGTTCATTGTAAAGAGTGAACTGTTGAATGTAACGTTGTTTGTGATGGTGAGCTGTATTGACGAGCTAGTGTTGCGTATCATATTAAAAAGGGACGATGGCACGAACGAAACACTCTTCCGATATTTTTCGCAAACTCTGTGTTCCAGTACATATAAATTACATGTTTAGTACAAATATATCCGAATCTATGCAGGTTAAGTACATCTGTGCAGGATACCGTTGAACAGAACAGTTGTACCTAAATTGATTATAAGCCAACATTTCGGAACCGGCTGCAAATGAAAGTCCATTGCGTAAAACACTTTTATCGCTACAATACTTCGGAATATGATTAGCTAAAACTATTGTAGCGATAAAAGTGGTTCATACCACCAGACTTACATTTGTATCGGGTTCCGAAAATTTGACTTACAATCAATTGTAGCTACAACTGTTCTCGACTATTCAGTAATTTGAAGACCATACCGTACGTAACTGATTATAATTCGTACTAATCATCTTAGAACTAGCTATTGTTTTCTTTCTGTAATAAGGTGCATGCAGTAGCGTTTTTAGAAAATTCATTTGAGCTGAATTTGTAGATAAGTATTTCCTTTATGATAACGCCAACACGAGTAGCGGGGGGTTAGGCGGTTAAGTAAAACAATTATAATGAAGTTTACACATACATCTCCTGAATACTTGCGATGACCTCGTTATACAAGGCACTAAAATACGAACTACTTCGATCGGTACCGGGATGAAAGGTGCTCGTGCCGTGCAATAGTTTGCTTATCCAAACCCCGTAATCGCTCTATGTTTGTATTTACACCCTGCTGTGTGCAATGTTACTGGGAAAAGAGCTCGGTATTCCTCTTTAATTATCACAGAAGTAATGCTACTGTCCTGGAACATCGGGCAGTCTCATACCTAGTATCACGTTATGTTTGCCCAACTGCCTGCTTTTACCAATGGAATTTCACTTAAGGTAGAAGCACTCTGGTTATCAGATGGTTACTTCTACCGGTATTATCTCTAACAATGACTGCGAGCTGAATCTGTGCTTGTAATTAAGACGTGGCACTATTTGATACTCATCTATTATGTAATGCAAGTTGCTGGGTTTTCTTGTTCTCGAGATTCTATTGTGTATATTAATTGCGCCTGTGATTGTGTGTTCTATTAATAACACTTTGCTGATTTGCACTCGGTGCAACCTGACTAAATATGATTAAAATGGTTTAGTAAAACTACAGTACTGACTTGCAAGGTCATTTAAAACGTTTAAAGGAAGCACACGACATCATGAATATTCATAATTTTTCTCCGGTGCCCTCAAATTAACTGACTCTATAAATAGTATCCGTATTGTTCAGGAATAATAGAAACATAACATGACGAAATAAATATGTTGTTCCACCAGAAGAGTAGCTAGTTCGGAGTATATTGAATTTATATTCATGTGGCAACTTGGAAGTCAAGTCCTGACGGTGTATAATACGATTTTAACAACACCTTCCGTATGGATATCCAAGAATTAGATTGTTACAAATTACTATTTACTATGTGGTTAGTATATACCCAAAAGTGCGTTGATAGTTAAATTGGGGTAATGTATGATATGTTATTCGAATAATAGGGAGAGGCGCCATTTTCGCTTCCGCCTTTCCACAAATTGTAAACAGAATATATGTCTTAATCTTAAACGATAAAAGTACATCATATAGTGAACTGATTGTATTGATGTATCATTTTTCTAGGGTATATTTACTGTGGAGATTACGTGTTTCATGACTTACATATATCACATGAATGAATACATGTCTACTCACATAATTTCCAAAATTCGTTATCTGTCTAAATATAGTTCGTGGGTATCAAGTTCGTTGATCCTGATTCGTTTCATAAGACAGCTGGATTTTGTATAGTCTGTCAACTCTATTACCATTGTTGCCATTTCTATTCTCTCTGTGTATTACGGTTCACATACGTGCAGTTTTCGGTCCGTCTAGGCCTGCATCACAGCTATTTAAGGATCAATATGTTTTAGACAGGTCCATGAGCCCGATCTTAAGGGGACAAAGGGAGATTGCTGATGTCCTTAGCAGAATACATGGCTTCTTCTTCTGTCATCCTTGGTTAATCCATTCCGTATATTAGATATCCAGTACAATCACAACAAATGATATTTTAGTAGGAGTTTGATACTTCAAAATCCATTCCAATCCATGATGTCTGTGCAGCTTTCATCCCCACCTACTTCCAGGTTCTACCTACACCTACGTCTATGTATATGTCACATATTATGCGTGTACATGTTTGTATGCCACGTATACATAGCTGGTTTCAATGACGTTGGCTGGGGAGAAATATAGTGAGCAATATTCTAAGTGTATTCCAACCACTGCCGATTGGATGGCTTCAGACAATTCGTAATTACATTTGTCTTAACCATTATGTCACACTTTTGTTAGGAATAACACAACTTTGCGTGTATTGTAACAGTAGTTACACAAAGCTAGCTACTTTCGCTTGTATATTACGCTTTGTTTCATTAAAATTCATAGTGTGCTATTTGGAATGTCCATAGAGAAGTTAATGCTGTAAAACATCTCGATGATTGCTGGGACTATCGGCATACATTTCTCACGAGACAGATAATCCAAAGTTCATCGTTATTGAATCTATCAATGATATCACCGAATTGTTACTTCTAACTGCGAGTCCAATCTATACATCTGCAAGATCGAATTATGCCTATGCCAAATTCCTATATTTTACGTCCAAATTCCAAGCTGTATTATAAGAGCAGTGTACTGTTTATATTTACTATTACCATGCATACATTTACTATTATATCGTCTAACACACTTGACTATCCCACCTCTCGTGCTATAAAACATGATATCGTACGAGACAACGTATCCCAGGTTCTATGCTATCTTAGCGAGTGCCGTGGTACTGTGGGACATACGTCATAACGCGTATGTCTGTATGTTCAGTCACATTCTACGATGGATTGATTTGAATGTCTCAAGATGCTTCTGCTTCCCTCACAGTGAGTGCTGTTTGGGGGGAAAAGTGCCTGTGAATATACCCTCGTCTGCTCTAGTACTGGCAGAGCAAGACAACGTCTGTCTCGGACAGAGTGCAATTCCCTAATGAAGTCTATCGCATATTAGCCCTCACGTAGCACAGCATTCTCGAGACGAATTCCAATTGACGATTTCTAACAGAAGTGGCAATTTAGATCAGGGCAGGCGAGGAGAGAACAAATAAAGTGAAACGAAAGTGACCATTTGTGAATGTTACCTCCGACACAATGATGTTTGCGTTGGAATGGCGTTGCATTTATCTCACAGTCATAACATCAGGACCATAAACGTTTGGTTAGGGTTCGATGTCATTGTGGGGGATTGATATGCGTGCCTTAGATGTAATCTGGAGGAGCTGTCTATTAAGGTGATGGTAAGGAGTACATTATGCAGACACACACATAACCAAATACATACACGCGCGTACGCACGCACGAACAATTGGACACACTCAATGGCAAACAAATGTATTCCAAAATGTATGATATGATCAGAATAGATCTAAAATGTTTCACATGGAGTCATTTAATTATGCTATATGTTCCATCTTGGACCGATTCAGTACAGATTTGTGAAGACTTGTCAAAGATAATTCATGTAATTATATTCAAATTAGCAGTGTACATATGTTATGTGTGTACCTTTCTTTATGTTATTACGGATACCAGTCTTTGACAACACTAGGACATTGTTATAGTACACGGTTTTTCATTCAATAGATTCGGTGCACATACGTCAATATCCAATCGCCTTGAGAAAACGACCCGCTAAATTACTCATGACAATAGTGTGTCCGTAAGCGAGGTGGGTTTGTTGCTATGTAATTGTATCCAATGTCCAAGCACGAATACGGCGGCGCTTGTTGACGTCCAACCCTGGGCAGTTACCATACCACCACCACACTGGCTTGTGTTGATGAGGCCAGCATTGGCGGAAAATCGCTTGTTAAGCGGAATTGGGCGGAATTGATGAAAGCTGAAAGTGTTCGTCTCCACCTAGCGCACCGCGCAGCAGCAGGACCATGGGACCCAAGACCCGTCTCAGGTTATTGATATTAATTGAGTTGTTTTTCTCCGACAACACGTTTCTGTATACTTTAACGTTTGCCATGTTGTGAGGTTATCATTTCAACAAACAATTTGGAATCTGGACGAGTACCCAGGTACTGAGACTGTCCTTTAATCTGCATTAGTCATGATGGTGACTTTGGTATGACTGTGTCGCATAGCAACTACACTTGGGCTATTTATTTGTTTATGTCTGCGCTTTGAGTATACCAGCGGTGTGGAGTCCAGTGCATTCTAGTCTATTATTATTATTAGTAGTAGTAGTAGCGGTAGTAGTAGTCGTAGTAGTAGTAGTAGTAGTAGTAATAGTAGTAGTAGTAGTAAGTAGTAATAGTAGTAGTAGTAGTAGTAGTAGTAGTAGTAGTAGTAGTAGTAGTATATTGAATACTAAGTATGTTACAAATTATTAATGTAAAACACGTGACGTACTTTGTATTGTAATGTAATTCATACAACCATCAACGTAAATTACTCAGTCTTTAGTTATTTGGTGATAGCTATGACGTGTGACATAATAACAAACCTCTGGCATAACAGTCGTACTGTAGTGAAGACTATCATATTTACATTTACATGATGTCCCGGAGATGCTCTTTAGTACGTGCCGGAGACATGCTATGAAATAGTAGGATATTACTAGTATATGATATGGTTTGATGTGATATTATATAGCATGGGAACAATGCTCTACGACGTCTCTGCTTTAAATTTCCAATGTTTACTCCAGGACAAATTGATCCAATCGCTGTGGTAGGACCCAATTGACCATGGTTTTACCATAAAACTCACGTATATAATCTCTCTTACTATGTTGTACTTCCTCGTCCTCTTCCTATTGATTTTTTTTAACGATCTGATTCGAAACAATTTGGGTATTCTTTTCGGATCGCCTCCGTTGCGTGTAGAGTGAAGCTTTGCGTAGTCCAAGTCAATTTGTCGGTCAGGGGTGCAGCATACTAGGTTGACCTCGCTGACTTGCATATTAAATAGATTGAACTGTCTTGAGTGTTTGTGATTCGTCATAGCTCGCTTTCCTCTTCTCTTTACATTGGACAAGACTGAATAATGCTACCCACATTTGATTTATTCTTATTTTGATGATGGAAAGTGACTGTAAGTAACAAGTGGTGTGTTCATTTTCAGACTACTTCTCTATAATGGTGAAACTGTAGCCCCTCCGGGATCCACCCCTATTGGTCCGCGAAACTAGGAAACGGGTCATTGCTGACCAAGTGTGGAGGTATTGGATTCCTAGACAGCCAGTACAAGTAGAATGGATCCGTAAGTATTTCAAATATTATTAATTGCGAACTACTTTCAAACCTCAGTACACGTACTATATAATATATTTTGCGTCGGCTGTTATGACGTATACTGGTAATTTGGAGAATATTATACTAGTATCTACGGCCATGTTATTAATATGGATTCATTGTAAATAATTTGGATATGAATTAAATTTGGTCACACATTACAAGTTGCGCTGTACGCCCAAGCACAGATTGAAATTGCCGAGGGATTTGCCCTCAAATCCACGATTGATTTCAACTAGAAATTTGAAATTCGAATGAGGTCTCGCAAATTGCATCGAATGAATATAAATCCCTAATGCAATTTCCTAGCACCGCACAAGTGCGCGATTACGAAATGTTTGCATAGTGTGGCAGATATGCATTGTAATAAAAACCCATAGACCATGTACATGGATATGAGTTATAGTTATTAATGTTGTGGAATATATGTATTTATTTACAAATGGCACACTATAGCTACAATCCACTAGTATATGCCCATAGGAATTAATTAATTAATTTTTTTAAATGCATAGCTATTATCGGGGTCTCATTTTATTACACTGGTGTTATTGATGGATATAATACCTTTCTATTTAAGGTATTCTAAAGGTTAAATACTTTAGGATGTGCTATTATCGTTGAAATTCTGTTCCTTAATACTTCGTAAATTATATGTCCTCAAGAATAACAGAATCGAAACTGACATAATCAAACAAATCCATTGCGAAACTCCCGTTTTGGCATTATTGTTTATAGAACCAGGAAACAATTCAAATACGCAATTTCCTATTGTGTTGCCTTCATGGCTGTGTTTGATAACAACATTGTACGTATACGAATAATTCCGAGTTCAATGCAATCGATCGACAGTTCCCGAATGCGTTGCATTTTACAACTGGACACTATTCACAAAATATCCATTGAGGTTCAAAGTATGAGATTAAACGTTTCTCAAAGATGTTCTGAATAGCGAAATTCTGCCCTCTCGTGTCATGCATAATCATATTCGTGTTCAATTCTCGCTATCAGATGAAATGCCTTTCTATCTGGGAATATTTGTGTATTCCAATTAATGCATGTCAGAAAACAACTCAAACAAAATATCAGGTAATGAATATTGAAATTGGTTGGCAGTCAATACCTAAACACGGCACCCGAACCTGCAGAGTGCTCGGAACCTCGTCTCCATCTCAACATCCTGTCTTCTCAGGCGAAAGAGTTCCAAAGACAGAGGCCGCCTCAACCAAAGTAGGAAGCAGCGCATTATCATCTACAATCATTAGAATTATCCCCAGGAAAACCGCATTTAAGCGGAAGGAGATTACCATATTCTCAATTATTACAACAGCAATTTCCCCGCCATCATAGTCATTTGTAATTTCACGGATATGTTAGGAAATTGAGCTTAATCTGTGTTGTGTTGACATAAGGTCTCACAAAGTCGCCGACCTTTCCAGACTGATAAAAAATATGTGATGAGTGATATATGTAATCGACTGTGTAAACTATTATTTGGTTGTGGACGACAGTCGCTCTGCGTAGAGACGGAAGCAAAGGCCATTAATTCAGTTATATTTCTTGAATAAATCAAACGTTAACGGCTCGCTGGGTTAGTCTCGCTTGCACGATGTTTGCTAGGCCAGTGCGTATAATGATGGACAATGTGGCGCATAGAACAGTAATCTTCTTATGGAACCAATGGTGTTTGAAGAGAAAGCCTGGATCCGGAAAACCTAATAGTCCACACTGAGTATATGCAGGTTAGCGCGACTTCTCTTAATACCCGTCTAAGGTAGACAACTCGTCATTGTCTTGCCGGAAGCATCGGTTCTCGATAGGTCTTTTTATCCCCGGCTTTGCGTAGTATAAATGGACTTTAAAATGTGATACTGCCCACTATGTGTTGTTAATGTATTTAGGTATAAGTCAAGGAAAGAACGTTCGCTGTTTGGTTGTGAGCGAATAACATCCTCCTATCTTAGTGTAACCAGATTTACCGGAGTACCGTCTACCGAATATTCTTATTTGATTACAATGGCGTTCAGAGACACCGGTGTCCACCCTCCGTAAAATCCGGCATCGTGAAACAGTGTCGACATCTTAACATTGTTTGGCAGTTAGTGTCAGATGAAGCTTCACACTCAGGATCGTGAGCTTGCATACAAATCACACGTAACTTGTCCTAACAACCACTTCTAGATGTATCTCCAGTTCCAATAACCGAAGATCATATTTGACCAACGACGCCATATATAGAGAATCGCACTCGAGCATCTATTGATACAAATGATATCAACGCGAGTTGATAACAGTAACACAAATCCGATGTCTGCCGAGATTCAAAGAGTGAGATTGTATCATTCTCAAGTCATTCAAGGAGAAAGATTACACTAACTAAAGATGTTCATGTGGGGTCGAAGAATATACTGCTGTGGATTTGCACTGTAACATTATTAGCAACGGTATGGCCGCACCATGGATTGTGATGAAATCGCACCGATAAAACAATCAGTGGAAAGCGATCTTTCTAATAGATATCACTTGATCTCTGATAAATTCCATATCGTGTGGAAGCCAGTATTTGATGACAGACAGTGATACATACGGTTGAGGTGGTCCGGACTAGCCCACTGTTTACGACACACACGAGGACATACCGTTACATTGACCCAATGGCCAATGGCCTACCACGTGCGGTGCCAAATAAGTGTGGACGGAACAAACGATGCCACGTTGGTACTAAAGATACCTAAACATCACAGACTGCCTTACCGGTATATTATACATTATTTGTTTTTCCTGTTATTGTATACGGTCGGCCTTTGTCAAGATAACTAAGGAATCTTCCATACTGTATTGTATATATTGCAAATGAATTCATTTAAAATGAATATGGAGTGTTTGTTGAACCAAGCGTCGTATACTTTCAGGTGCACACCCGTATCTACTTAGATATTATAGCATATATAATGAAGATGAATAGTTTAAATATACTTGTTTGGAATATGTTCTTTTTAAAATGCTACCAGTTGAAATGACTCGATCACAGACCATGCTGGTTTAATTAGAGCATAGTCTATCCCCCGATATTTTGTTGGCATCCTCTAATCAGAGACCAGTGTGCCCATATAGCATCCATTTTACGAATGTTAAGTACCATCTATTTGACGGATGTTAAGTAGACACAATGGTCTGTGTACTCGCTCAATCAGTCAATGTTCTCAAGTGTAAAGAATGACACTCCTAGTGTTCAGGATAGTAGTGTCTCAATTACGAGACCGACACTCAAACTTAACTTTGTCTGAAATTTGAGTGGTGAGGTTTTAATATGAATACAATATCGTCGTTCTCCTCCAATAAATGCATCTAAGAGAGCTGCGTCAGCTAGGTCGTTACTTCAAAATGGCGTCCCTCCCTCATCGTCAGAACAACGTAGGGGATAATTATCAGGTCAGTTCTTTTCATTTCCCAAACATTGCCCGCACCACTAAAGAGACTTTAACAATTACTCCACACCTTGTTCCATTTATCTTCAAGATGGCGGGTCGTTAGAGAATAATGAACGAGGGGAAACCTTTCAGTCTGCGACGTGTCGTCAGCACTGACTTGTGTGAGAATTCACTTCAGCTCAAACTGAAATGGTGTGGGGTAATGTCGTCTGCTTGAATGACTTCATTGGGCCAGGCATCAAAAGTAGATTCACATTTGGATGCATTCGCATCCACAGCCAGAACGGTATTCGTAATGAAGGTTTGTGAAGCCTTTCGTCCGTAGCAGCGAAATGAAAATGTACTAATCGAGTCGTTAAATTCACATTACCCTCAAGTCTATGACAAAGAGGGGAGGAGTGAGCGTACAACTATCCCAGAAAGACGTTGGATTCTTCCTTTACGCTCCAACAGGTCTGGGAGCAGGACAGAGTCATCCAATAATAGGGATTCCCTCCTAATATCGCCCTGGGATGAAAACCGCTTCTTTTAGTCGGGAGCGACTGTGCTAAGCTATTAACCGTGCAATATTAGCCATAATGACATAGCAAGCAATATGTCAGAGATTGAAAAGGAAATTCGGCCGATGACGCCGTTATCTATTGCAATGAGGTCGCGTAGCTTGAATTAGCTGAGCTAGTTTCGCGTGGTGCTATCAAGAACACGTTACAACAATTGTGAACACTTTCACGAAAGGTGTCATTGTATTTGTCAAGGACGGCGCCAGTTTACGATACATAGTACGGCAGAAGCGCTAGTTCGTGCATTACGTACCCTGGAGACTTCTCCTTCATAAAAACATGCGAATATGTGGCCACGAATACTCTCAGAGATGTGAATACACTACTCTGTTGTCGGCGTGACATCGAACTCTGTCATGATGGCGTGGATCCATGGATCGGTCTGGACCCATTGCCGTGGCACAGACAGTGTTTCTAACGAGAGAACACGAACTAGCTCCCTTGTGGTGATGGAGCCAGCTGTCTGTATGCCCCCTCACGATCTCCTTGTCCTATTTGGAACTCCGCCGTGGGTAGGCATGCCTGCAGGTACAGGGAAGCAAAATTGGCTGTACTGTACTGGACATCTGGAATTCTAGACTTTGTCACCACACCTAGTTTACCATCAAGGTGTTGGAACTATTTACATGTAATGATTAACGAAGAGGTCTAGGTACGACAACGGATTCCAAATATCAATAATTTACAAATTCATTCATAAGTATTAACTTCCGGAGTGACGAACGTCGAAGCTACTAGACTGCATTCAAGGGCAATCTTTCTCATACCGGGTTATTTTAAGTATTTTATCGATTGCTGAAGTCGTGCTTCCCTTTGTAAACACGTCAAAGAACAAATATGGTCCGCATGAATGAAAATTTACAATTTGTGTCCTACTGAATTGATTCGTACATTTGACATAGACATTGCGGAAATAATGATACGTAGAAATGTTGACGATATTTACCCCAACATATATACAAAGCATGACAATACATATCAGGCATAACCATAGTAATCGGCAACATAAGCCAGATACTGTGCTCTGTTCTATGATATAAGATGCGGTAAGACAAGTGATTATTGTATTGCCAATGAACGAGATGTACAGTGCTGTGGATTGACAGCAGCGTAGCCCCAACGCAATATATATCCTTTAATAGCCCACGTTTATATTCCTAGATGTAAATACACACCCATGGTAAATTAACCTATCAAGAGTGGTGTTATGTTACGAGGACCTGCTTGAACTCCGCAGTTTCCTAAAGGGTAAAGACGTGTCAGTGGTATTAATACATACATAAGTTGTATACGCTTGAGTTTGTCATTTGTGTCTAACAAGTGTATGGGTAAAGACAATGTCAAAGGTAAATAGCAAGGCTAATGGATTTCTGTATATAAGACATTTGAATCGTAAGGATACGCAGGAGGGCGTGATGCAATTGATGCCTGTGTGTAATGTGAATACTGTCTCAGGAGGGTATGGACACCTTTGTGACACTTTAAACAATTTTCTCTCTCACTCCCTCCCTCCTCTCTCTATCTCACCACACACACACCTATCACACTTACACACACGCGTATCGCGTACAACAATTCCCCACACAACATAATCACCACGCGACATACACACAGAACACAGTCTCAGTGTGACTGCTAGATTGTTCACCTAGACCCTGTCTTCTTAATTATTCATCACTAGTGGATACTCCGACAGGTGCGTCCAGTTTCACCCCACCAATGTCTGCCGTCCATCAGTATATTCGAACTCACAATTACGTCCACGTTCAATTTACATACAGACATGGTCAGTCAGTTCGTGTAGCGACGTGCCAGCTTACATAAAGGCATCATCGGTTGTCTCAGAAGCCTCTAAAGAACTCCACGTGCAACCATACAAGGTGCACTCGGTGCTCGCGGAGCCTTTCATCGTTGCATAATGTAATCTCCGTTATGAAATAATCCACATCGTTGTTCTCGTCTCTTTTAATAATAAATCAAATCACACGGCCAGAGTACCAGCGCTATGGCCCCCAATCAGAATCACGGAGAAAACCATGTGGGCAAAGATGGAGCAGGGAAGTCGGAAAAGAAAGTCGGATAAAAGGATAACTTTATTGAATGCAATTGAATTATCCACGATCGGCATTGAGTACGTTGGGTATCAAATCAAAGCAGTGTTTTCAAAGGACGTAATATCACGACTTTCAGCTAAACCCGAGGATCGAGTTGCGTAGCAGTACCAACGGATCAGAGGAATCTGTAAAAAAAAATATAATAATCTTCATTTAAGGATACATAAACTAGACGAGTTCAGGACCCGGTCGATGAGATCGTGCAGTAACAATCGCTACCCATAGTTCCAGTTTAAATCAAACGTATGATCATTTACACAATTCGGTAATGTTCCTTTTCAATAACTGCCATTTATCCTGGTTTCCGGAGGAAACGTTAAATTATAAACAGTATCATAGGCAGTATTTTCAGTCACAGTTTCCTTGACGTTCCGATCACGCATTTCCAATAGTGTTTATAGCTTCACATTATCTGCACTGAATATAATAGAGTCTAGACAATTTATTACTGCATACATCATACACTCATCCTGTTAAACATGAACCATATAGACACTTAGCATCCGTCAATGCTAATATAAGTAGGCAAATGGTATTTTTACTTCAGAGGATGACCATAGCCTATATGTATACAACCGTAACCTTCACATATTCCTATTAATACCTACACTCTGGGGGCGGGTGGTAGCGCAGTGGTAGAACGTTGGACTTCGGAGCTAAAGGTTCCAGGTTCAAATCCCGCCCCGGGGGCCAGCGAAAGTTACCTTTCTGACGCGATATTGATAGGATGCGCTGTATGTAGAGTGGCAATGCAGTTATCATCCTTGGTCTGTCAGTACCAGCCGATGCTCGCAGGTTTACTGCAAGATTTAGCGCTACTGATGTTGCGGTTTTCCTCCTGCCCTAAACTGACAAGCCGTGATGTAACTGAAAGAATCTTGAAAGCGGCTCTAAACCCTAATTAATAAACTTTTTTTATAAATATAAATATAAATATACTCTAGAACATTGCGTCATGTACATATAATTTAAGCCAACATTCAACGTGTCCACAAGTAACATGTGCCTTCATCTATTGCTATTATGCATGAGTCCGGGATCATGGGATCATTTGGCTCTGGTACTGTCGCCACCTATTACACACAGTGCACTTTATTCTCTCGTCAGTGATAGCTGGTCCTCTGATTGCTGACTCCTCCAAGGCCTGGAATCAATTGCATGATGACGACTAATACCAATCCTAGACCTGTCTTGACCAATAGCTACTTTGTGTCCATGCATCTATAACCCAGCCAAGAGGATAACGGCCGCTTACTACAATACACTGGTCCAGATATAACTATGGTATATCCATTGACACACTTCATTCAGATATTCCCTAAAATGGAAGCCTGTCCCCGGAGTAGGAACCACCTTGAACTAATGCGAGACCTCTTCACCTGCTATGTTGATTGATAGTGCTAATTTCCGTTTTTCCACACTTAAGTGGTTTCCATCAATTATTTTATGTAGTCCTATTTTCCGCACCCATGTTTGTCAGTAAACCCCTTCCCCTTCTCCGGGAACGTGATAGGAATGCCGTGTTAATACTCCTGGTAATATTAATAGTAACAACAAAGATTTTACGTGAATCTGCTGAGCTTGCAATTTACATGGATCCATTTTCAATTTAACATCGTCTTTCCAGCTACTCTTCAATTGTGTAAAATGACCATGTAGTGCCTCAAAGCCAGCCATGCAATAGTTGTTGTGTAATTGATAGTTGTTAGTGCAATATTCTTGTTTACTACGTTGTTTAGTTTTTCCGAAAATTCCATCACAAGATCAATATTAAATTAATGTATGTTCATTTTGTTATTATTAAACATATTATTTCCAAAATGGGTTTAAAACTCCGCAGGGTGTTCGATTCTAAGAAGACCTCGTACAGATGACAGAAAAATGGCCGGGGTAATTTAGCAAGCCAATAAACTTGATTATCAATCCCAGTGAGGATCACTTCATTTCTAATCGTAAATTCCAACGCTAAATTGGTTAGATTTTCTTTTACCTAAGCTGTGAACGTAAACGTGTCATCACTTCCGCTCATGGCGGCCGCCTTGAGTAGAGAACGAATAACCCTTCTCTAATAAAATCGCGGACGAATTTAGTGAAAGGGCGTTTAATAGCAGCGGATCGATACTAGTTTCACGCAAGCTTTAATTTAACTGGACTCATACATTTCTTCGAGACCAATTCCTGTTTTCATCAGACGTCTGAAACATCCAGGATGACTACCGAGCCTGTGACCATATTGCCGACAAACCCTCGCGGGCAAGCCACGTATTGTGAATATTACGGCCAGTCGTAAAACAACAGAACGATAAGAATTCAAAATTTGGTAACAAATATGGCATAATTCTGTATTTTATTGAATGACATAAATGTGTCACCATTTCGTGTTCCTGTTGGCCTTCCATACCAAAACTGCACTATCGGAGAATCGCATGCCAAGGGGACACAACCCGTGGTACATCGCGTGGAAACATTAATTGGACTTCAAGAGGCCCCTTGGGGATTTTTAATTACACTTGCTGGGGTTATGTAGAGGTTTGAGGATATACTCCAATTGGTCTCGGGGCGACCCTAGCCAATAAAGAGCGACAAATAGAAAGATAGTAAATTATTTTCGCCTTTAGCATGCCGGTTTTCCCACTAAAACCATCACTGCTCATTTCATAGGTCTGTAGTGGACCTGAAACCAATATCATTTTGAGCATTCGCTTCAATGACTGGTGACGATCTGTTCTGCTGGAAGGGACGTTTATTCTCATAGCCAGCTGCAATGTCAATAGCAGTTAGCTAGACAAAGTCTAGAACACAATTATAACGCGGAGTCGGCACTTGACATTTGAAAATATATCGGTAGTAAAATGTGTTTTAAAATTGTATGTGAAGAAAACTTTGCCTGCATATTAAAATGTTCCTGTTAATGGTTATTCTTTCTTATGGTGTCGGTTTTGGCAAAGGTTTGCATGTAAAACTCAATACATTTCCGCCATTAGCTTGCTTATACCGTAATGCCATTATTATTGAAATGTGAATATATTCGTTGACCTTCTAAATATAGAAAGAAACTACAAGCACGCTTCATACTGTTCATAGATGAAGTTCAATTGTCCTAAGAGCAGCCCTGCATCTTTACTTCATTCAAACTTCAATTTCGTTAGGAATTGATTTTTTAAAATTGGATGCTATGGAATTTGTTCGCGTAGTCGGCAAGTAGTTAGAGACATTCGATGTTATCATTTATTCACAACTAGTACGCCTCATCACCTCCTCTAGAAAGGATATCACTTGGCTAATGAGCAGAACTCTGGCGATTAGCAAGGAAGAGCTTTCCTGATCTTCATGGATGGAAGCTAAGCCATTGGAATGATCTGAGGCAATACTGACAATGCTTTGATAATAGTACTGTATCCACAATACGAATATGGAATTATATTTAATCCAATACATGTTAGTATTCGATCCATACATTCTTTTTAGATTTTCAGACAAATGTTTCAGGATTACCTGCTTTATGGAGATAGAACGAGAACACACCTCTAGATCCATTTCAAGATTGAAACCATGAGTTTTCGGGGGGTATTCCATTCATCATGTGCCAATAGGTCAACCTACTCGAATATAATCACATGTTTATTTCGATCAATTTAGTTTAAAGCTAAATAAAACCTCCAACACTTGTAGTGCTAAGTGTTGCAGTAAACCTGCGAGCGCGGATTGGTACTGAGTAACCTAGAATAATAGCTGCACTGCGACATGATTGTGCCATGGAACGGCATTGATTCCTGGTGTCGGGGGCGGGTTAGAACTCAGGAAGTTTATATACGGGTAGATCACGATGACATACATGCATTTTTTTCTGAGTGCTTTTATTTCCTTGTATTCATTTAATACTGTAGTCAATAACTGAGCATTGTCCGAAGTACACACCGTACACGTGTTGAGATTATCTATTGAATCAACCTAATGGTAGATCAGTGAGCGGCAACTGTCTTAC
The DNA here is from genome assembly GCA_032361225.1 of Lepetodrilus schrolli. Taxonomy (NCBI): domain Eukaryota; kingdom Metazoa; phylum Mollusca; class Gastropoda; order Lepetellida; family Lepetodrilidae; genus Lepetodrilus; species Lepetodrilus schrolli. The sequence continues at coordinate 20,558 of JAUTBT010015283.1, forward strand.
TGGTTGTGATTCTGTAGCTATACTATCGGTGGTAATTTAGTATCTGCTTCTTCTGGCGGATAGATCGTATGACGACACGAGAGACTCATTTTACAGTGAGTAGATATCCTACAGTCAGCTACAGCTCGTCATACGTCGTAGTGTGGTATATACATTGTGTGTGGTGTCTTGTTTCCGAAAACACGGAATCAAAGTAAAATATGTGTTTTGCTATTCCCCACGCATAACAATAATTTGATATTTGAATACTGCATAATTAATTAGGTACAATATGTTTTGAATTGTTTGGTGTGGAATGGCAATTTTCCTTTCTGAAAGTGTATATCGACCGGTGTATACGTATGGATGCAAAACTGTCAAGTCGGTTTTTATACGAAATATAACTAATTCTACACAATGGGAGGCATGGGGCCAAAATAGATTATACAGCGTCCATTTGTTCATACACAATCAATTTCGGCCTCGTTTTATCACCACGAGCATACATATCACAGATATATATGTACCATTGATTTTCATTATCAGTAATTTGTATGACTATATGATGTCGTGCGTACAATCCGTTCTGCTGATAGGTTTAAAGCGTCAACCATTTTCACATTCACGCACGTACACGCACACACTACATACCAAACTCACACATGCACACACTCGCACAGCACGCGGAAATACACACGAAACATGTATGTGCGCGCGTATGTGTGGATTGATTCCTCGGTTAATGTTATATAAGTAGATTCCCTACACTTAATGACGACATATTAGACAGAGGGTTCATTTATACCTGTATAGACACTCGTAAGATCATGCCCAGCTATACTAACACAACTATCCCAATGTCCCCTTGTCAACAGGTCAGTGGGTCAGTATGAAGAATCATACACTGTAAATCCTCATTGATTGAGCATATAAGTAAACACTGAGGGAATCCTAACGTCTAGACGCTGTGTGATCTGATGGTCAGATCTACGATGAGAAATATCACATGGTTGTATTCGTCGTTGATTAGTGTGTTTTCTCATGACAGTGCATACAAAACCAATAGATAAAAATGGGTGTATATGACATTCCAATTAGCCTTTGTTTGGGGTGAATATTCAAGTAATGCACTAATATTTGATATACATAACGTATGTTTTCCGAACCCTCCGAAATCACTAAAATTTGTCCACTTCCTGCTTGGTGGTCATTACATGGCTGTTATTGACACTGAAACAGATAGGTCTAATTTCTTGATAGCGGTTGTCCACATATGTACACAGATCTGTACACGATGGGGACTGGTAGAATACTGTACTATGATAATCAACGTAATTAGCCATTTATTATCTGGAATCCATTGTACATGCGTGAATATTGATTCACTTTCGCATACACACAAAACTAGGATATCGTTAAACGTTAACACTACCACTGCGCCGAGAGAGGTGATTGCGGCTTGTGGATGTGTGGGAATGTACGTTGTTGACATATGTAATTATTATGCCGGTAACGAGCTGGGGTGTTATGTCTCTGATGGCTGCTCACCAGCATAAATACAAAACATATCTATCTTTATAGTGACCACGTATTGTATGTCAGTGGGGCCGTCGGGGTCAATCGAAGATCAAAGGAATGCAAACAACAGGCCAAGTCTCGTAGCTGATAGCAATTTACTGACGAAAATCTATCACATTTCCATAAAATTATACTGTTTATGACCGCGGCTGTCAAACACGGCCAGTATCCCTTGGATACTATTAGCTCACAAGATAAATATGTGAGACAAAACTATGGCATTGGTGTGATGGCATATATTAATAATACTGATAAAATCGGTTTTTTAAAAAAATAGTAATCTCGTATCTATTTTCATTTGTCTAATAGTCAGTTCTCCTAACAATAAGCTTGATTTAAAATGCATGTCTTAGATACCTCAACTCTGGCGTTTGTTGTGTGCATCATAAAATACTGTTTTTGTACATATTCGGGGCGGGTGGTAGCGCAGTAGTAGAACGTTGGATTTCGGAGCCAAAGGTTCCAGGTTCAAATCCCGCCCCGGTAGCCCGGCATCAATGTTCGCGAAAGTTACCTTTCTGACGTGATATTGA
>JAUTBT010015294.1:0-10080 GCA_032361225.1 Lepetodrilus schrolli
GGAATTAAATGCGGCCATACGCCAATCGCATTTGTCGCATTAATATCCTGCTCGCATTAATTTCCTGATTTACAGTATATAGATTTCTTTCTTAATTGCTATTGGGTGGACAAGGAGTTTATGATTGTACTTCAGACTAGATACAGAGAAAATCGCCTCCTGGCTGCCTTACATGGTAAAGTCGACCAGTATAATTAAGGAAATGTTTTAAGTAATTGATTCAGAACAGGCTGATCTGTTATTTTGTGTGCAGTGACGGGTCCCATAGATTTAATCAACTGCAGTCTGATTGAAAAAGGGCATCACCACATTTTCACTTCACATGAATCTTACACCGACTTATTGAAAGCCTATCTTTGACCTCCCCATCACATAAAGTGATATCTTTGTCCAAGGAGGTTTATTGAAAGCCTCTAGATAGCAGAGAGTCTACCTTTGAGTTGGAAGAATACTTGAAAGCCTCCCACACCAGGGAAATGCCATCTTTGACCTCCCCATGGCATAAAGTGCTACCTTTGTCCAAGGAGGTTTATTGAAAGCCTCTAGATAGCAGAAAGTCTACCTTTGAGTTGGAAGAATACTTGAAAGCCTCCCACACCAAGGAAATGCCACCTTTGACCTCCCCATGGCATAAAGTGCTACCTTTGTCCAAGGAGGTTTATTGAAAGCCTCTAGACAGTAGGAAGTTCTATCTTTCACTTGGGAAAATAATTGAAAGCCTCCCACAACATGAAATGTTATCTTTGTCCAAGGAGGTTTATTGAAAGCCTCTAGATAGCAGAAAGGTCTACATTTGAGTTGGAAGAATACTTGAAAGCCTCCCACACCAGGAAAATGCTACCTTTGACCTAGGAGGATAATTGAAAGCCTCCCACACCAGGAAATGCCATCTTTGATGTGCTACCTTTGTCCATAGAGGTTTATTGAAAGCCTCTAGATAACAGGAAATGCTATCTTTGACCTAGGAGAATAATCGAAAGCCTCCCACTAGAAATGCTACTGTTGATTGTACGAGATGTATCGAATGCAGACCTGATTGCTAAAGCACATGTAGTGCTGCTTAGTGAGTTAGTGGAACTGACAAGCATTTGTTTGACCAAGGCATCAAGGGTATTTGTCTAAGAGTACCAGTAATATTCTACAGGACAATTTAGGCTTATGTTCAGACGCTTGAAGTAGTTCATGGGTTTATCTTCAAGCTTTGTTTTATGAATGGAAAATATTTACCATATGTTCAAGTTTTGTAATACCCATTTAGTTTGTCGTGAAACATTTAAAACTCACTTATCTAAATTATTATTTATTATCATGAAGAAATATTATTCAACATCCCTAAGATAAGTATGATTTACTATATTATTTTTTCAATTGTCATTTTTTTCTTCTATATTATAATTTATTATCTTGTGTTAAACATGGACCTAGTTGTTTCCTCAGAATTTTTTGTTAATTCCTTCTTGTATTGTACACAGAATTGTACGCAGAATTGTACATGATTAATATAATGCAGTAAATGTGGGCCTGTGTAAGTGTGTGTGTGTGTGTGTGTGTGTGTGTGAGTGTGTGTGTGTGTGTGTGTGTGTGTGTGTGTGAGTGTGTGTGTGTGTGTGTGTGTGTGTGTGTGTGTGTGTGTGTGTGTGTGTGTGTGTGTGTGTGTGTGTGTGTGTGTGCAGCAAACATTGGCTAGGATGGCAACACATGGGATACAAATTATCTTGCTCACCATATGCTGCATATGTAGCGCCCTTTCCACTTGTTTGTACTATATAAATGTATTCTATATGTAAACTTGTGAGATCATGTTCATATTGATGGGAAGAACTAAATCATTAGCCAGTTACTGTTTAGTTCTGTTTACATGATACACAAAATGTTAGAATTTAAGAACAGTGTCGAATATTTTAAACTTCTACTTTGATTTACGTGTTTACACTATGCCGTTATTGTTATTATTTGTACTTTAAGAATTTCTTCTTTGAATACATAATTTATCATGCTTATAGAAATTCTAAATGTTGTCAATCGAGCAGTATGAATGTTACCTAAGATATCTGTCTTATCAATGCCAGAAGTGCATTGGCACATCTTTTTGCTAACTTTCTCAACAACAGACTGAGCAATACTGGTGATGAACTAATCCAGAAATAATACAGAGGAGAAAAGTGAATCGTGATTGAGGAAATACACCAGTGCTGCTCATTAACACAGTAATAATCCCACAAGAACCCATTCACAGCCATTTTTCAATTATCCATTTATACTTGTCCATGACTGCTTTTTCTGCCAGCCACGCAAAATTTGTCTGCTCCTTTCACCCTGATGAAAGAATATCTAAGAAACACTGGTCCATAGCTGACAGATAATATTGATGAAGGAAATAGGAAACTGCGTGCAGGTCTATATTTCCGACTGGACAGTCAAATCTATCGGAGCCTGAAGACTGCCACTGCTGCTGTGTTTGGTGCCTGGACTCTCTGTTGGGATGATTGAGTCCAGGGCAGAGGTTGATGATCTGGATGATGAGGCCCTCTATGGGTTCTGTGCTTAGAACTGGCTTAGTCGATGGGCCATGTGTGGGTTCTGTGCGATACTGCTGATGTGGCGACATGAGTGTAGGGGAACTGGCTTAGTTGATGGGCCCTGTATGTGTTCTGTGCAATACTGCTGATGTGTCACCATGACCATAGAACTGGCTTAGTCGATGGGCCCTGTATGTGTTCTGTGTGATACTGCTGATGTGTCACCATGACCATAGTGAAACTGGCTTAGTCGATGGGCCCTGTATGTGTTCTGTGCGATACTGCTGATGTGGCGACATGAGTGTAGGGGAACTGGCTTAATTAATGGCCTCCCCCGATCAGAAGCTGTTCAGCCATGAGATGAGTCGGGGATGTGTAGGAAAGGACGAGCTAGAGAGGATGCATGGAATTAGAAAATCCTGAATATATCCTGTTAATCTATGCTGGTCATCTTCCCATGCAAAGAGGAATATTAGTTCAGGGTTAGACTTTGGCTGTAGAGGAGTATTTATGTTCAAAGAGTTGTGATATGGTTGATCGAGTTGGTGTTTGAATTCATCGCTGTAATGTTTTAAGTACCTTGAAGGCGCTGTCTGGGGAACATCATAACGAGGTGTATCTTCCAGCTAGATGGCTCTATCCACACCACCTGACCTTGGAATTTGTTTGTTTATGGGCTAGTTATGTAAATTATATGTACAATTTTCCTTTCTTCAACACATTTCAAATATGGTCAAAACATATTTGAATACATATTCTCTAAATAGTAATATGTCATATTGAGTAACTTCGTTTGATAGTTATTCAATGACACTGTAATGTCCACATTTATTATTTTATAAAGCATTTTAAACAATAAAATCCCACATTTACACAAGATCCAAAAGCCTTGAACCATATGTAGGAATATATTGTATTCAAGTTAAGTCATGTATTGGGTATCAAGACCATTGGCCCATATACGATATACATATATTGAACATGTTGAGTGTGAAAGCTTTGCTGCTAATATGCAGGTAAATGTCTAGAGGTTTGCAGTGCTATGTTGCTGTTATTGGTATGGGAGTACTGATGGATGAGAGACTTGGAGTCTAATTATTTTGGCAAAGGTTCACGATGCATTTAGGAATTTAGGAAATGGTACAAAGCATTCACTGGTACTCTCTCTGGGACTTACTAGTACTCAATGGTATAGTTAGTCATTGGTAATCACTGGAATTCACTGATGCATCCACACTTCTACTCACTGGTGCAATGTGGTACTCACTGGTTCCCAATGGGGTTGCACTCTGGTACATACTTTTATTCAATGGTACTTGCTCTGACTTCATTGGTCACTGGCATTCACTTTTAATATTGGTACTCATTGGACGTGCACACACAAAATGAAAATTTTGCCTCAACATTAAATGCATAACATTTAAATTTATGTACAGAGCAAAGTGACTTGTAATATCCCACAGGTGGTATTCATTTCTGATTGCTGGCTTATGTCAACATGGTGTTGCACACTTCTGTGTAATAATCCTATTGTTTTTTGTTGGTGCTGTTTTGCAGTGGCTTCTATTCATTACCGTGTGTCCATTTTGTGACATCAGTTCATTATTAATGGTCCATTTTGAAATGGCTTCAGTTCATTTAGCTATCCATGGAACAGATTCAAAGGATCAACATTTAGCTTGACTATATGGAATAGTTAGTCTTCAGAAATAATTGTATTCTATTACCATGATGATCATTCTGAAGTTAACAAAATACTACAAGAGTGACAGCTTTTGGTACCAGTTCTGGTACACATTACTGTTCTTTTCCATTAAATATAGACATGATGGCACTAATAAGATACAACTTGATATTCTACTTGCCATGATTCATTCTGCTATTGACGTGCAAGACCAGAAGCCATCAGTAAACAATACTGACCGAAAAGATGCATAATACTGTGCTACCTATAATTATTCCTGGAAGACCTTTCTGAAGACCATATCAAGGTCACTGGAGACATGACACAATATTGTGGAGATCGTTTACGTCTGTAAAGCATTGTAAAGGAACTCATACACACTGTATGTCCTCAGTCACACCACCATCCCATGTTTTCACATAAAATGAACCCTTAATTTTAGGGGTTTAAGATTTGCATCTGTGCTATGAAAATGATTAAAATATAATTTTGAGAAAACATCGTCGTGACATTTGATCTTTGTATGTATGAAAATAGAAGTGTATTACTGATAGGAATAAATTGCACTGAGATTGGTGTGCTGTGTAGGAACCGTGATAAGCAAGCCACTTGCACTTCATCATGGTGCAGTATTATTAGGTGCGTACTACCCACATACAATGGAAGCCTGAACCAACACGCTCAGATAAGACCTACAATTCTACAACTGTTGATTTCCATTTTTAGGAATGGATGATTTATGCAATGTCAACATCATGCAAGGTTATCATCATATTCTGGTGTAAGTGCGAAATGTCAGCTGTTTTTACAAGATGGTGTATCTGCAATTGTGATATACTCAGAATTTACTGTCAATGTGAACATGGCAAACAAAGAAAGGCCTGTTGCAAGTTGAAATATGGTGAGATATTGGGAAATAAGGCAAGATGGATGTGAGATATGGGTAAGGTAATACAGTGCAGATGCATACCTACCGGGTGTGAGAAGATTGTGGAGATTTATATGTACTTTACAATGGGTTATTAATCATGGTCATTTGTTATTGTGTGTTAGGTCACTTTACACTTGTGTCTAGAGCTATTGGTTTGATTATAGTAAATCTGTTGGTCATTGCCTAGAAATAATGATGTCTTTCAAAATCATAAAAGAAAGCTGTTTACAACTGTTCTGTAATATTTGGAAATAATTTATTAATAATGCAGAATGCTGATCGTATCTTTCTTATAAGTCAGATGCAACTTGGATTAGCCATTTATCCAATGTTCCCAGACCTTCAATTAATGTACATATACTTGCTGCTTGTATTAAGTACTAACTGACCATGTCCCGGTGGCAAGTCTCCGAATTAAGCAAAGACTGCTGAACATCAGTATTCTGAACAAGACATGGTGTGATCTGTTTCAACTCAGCACTAGTCCATGAAGACCATCGTTCCTTTTACTTCCTACAGTTACGCATGGATTCAAAGCATATTTTACCATTTAAATGAATTCTGGAACAATTTTACATCGAGGGATGTTTGTATGGTGTTTACTTGCTTGACCAGTCATACACTGGTCTGGGCTTTTATGGTATTAGTGTCTTTATTTGTCCGTGGCCGGTTGTCTGTCATCGGTTAACACCCCCTCAGATCTTTCTTTCCACAAGATCAGTTTCCAAACAGGCAATCTTCTTACCACAATCAAACATGGATCTTGGGACTTGGATATGTTGGGAATGGACAACCTTACTTTTGTTTGATTGATCAATATGAAACCCTGTATAGATTTTCTTCTGACCACTAGCAGCCATGGATTTAGGAACTGGGTCAGATCGATGCCATGTGCATATTTTCCTGGACATTGATGAGAGTTATCAATGTTTGACTTTGGTTGACTTGGTCACTGGATGTATCATGTGGCTGCTCAAGTGCATTTCATAATCCTTTTCCCTCCATATGTAAATATGTGATTTATTGTGGTTTTTTTCTAGCAGAACAAGTATTTGGAACTTTTCGGATTGTGGTAGTGCAATGGTAGAACATTTGGACTTCGGAGCCAAAGGCCCCAGCCGGATTGAAATCCTGTCCCAAGAGCAAGGCATTAATGTTCATGAAAGTTACCTTTCTGACGCGATCAAGATAGGGTGCACTGTCTATACCATGGCAATGTAGTTATTATCCTTGGTCTGTCAGTACCAGCCAATGCTCCTAGGTTTACTGCAACATTCAGTGCTACAGGTATTGCAGGTTTCCTTCTGCCCTAAATTGACAAACCGTGATATAAGTGAAAGAGTCTTGAAAGCGGCTATAAATGCCAATATAAAATACAATAAATCACAAAAGTGAATTGTTCAGTCTTCCTTGGATAACTGGTGGTTCATTGAGAAAGCTAGACATGATTTCCTTGTTACAAGGAGTGTATGGCCACAACCTCCCGTTAATTTAGAAAAATTGGATTTCATTTTCAATCAATAATAGTATTCAGCACAGATATCAATCGATTTCGATTTTTTGCAAAGTATGCATAATTATATCCAAATTTCTTCTTATCAATATCAGCATGATATTCAGAGATTTGAAAAAGTCATACTTTAAAATTAGCGTTAATAATGCTAATTAATATATAAAAGTACACCAGATATGTTCTCAGATAGTTTCCAGATGTGTCTTAAGAAGGAGTTCTTCGAGTTTTTCCTCTGCTTATTTAACACTAGATGCACTGTCAGGTCCTCAATGTGCGTCTCTGGCTCCACCATATTGAATCTTGCCCCAGTCCATGTTGTAATCCATATAATTAATGCACCAACTCCAGTAGCTGCCATCAGAACCTTCCCCTTCATTCTCCAGGCTAAGTTCAATGGATTTTTCTGGTTCTCAGTGTACATGGCAAACTGGCAAAGACAAGGAATCAAATTTGTTCTGTGAATTGAAATCCAAATTCCAATATGACCGACATGGCTGCTATTTTTTAAATGCAATTTAATGCCCTTGTGCCTTGCAGTTGTAGTTAGGTGTAAAGGTAGTAGACCTTAATGAGACCTTGACCTTTGGGCATATTGCTAAACTGTTACAAAATCGTTGTGTATGCGTGAAATATTCCTGCAATGATGTAGACTACTAATTCAATAAAAGGGAAAAAAAAGATAAATGTCGATTTCCTCTAATGCATATTGTACATTTCAAGTATTTATTGTGTACAGTCATTCTATAATCTATTTTCAAATCCATATAAAATACATTCTGAACACCTCTCACCTTTAATTGTTTATATGTGCCATAGTTGTAAATTATGTTAAATGTTGAATGGAATTGAAACTCCACAATTCCACAATTCCACAATTCCAGTATGCTGTAAAAAGTGAGTTCTGCAAAAGAAGCAGGAATGCACACAAGGTTTAACATTGAAAAATGATAAGTAAAAAATAATTGTAAAACATTTCATAAAAATAAGGGGCATGCGGAGAGGTGCAGATGGGGGTGACATCCTCCCCTGCATGGATCTGCCAGCAAACATGGCCATCAGACAACTGGCCTGGTATATTCTGTCAGAATTCCAGCAGGATGGATGCCCGTCATGTTCTCAGACAGCATAATATCTGAACCCAAACCTGAACCCTCAAACATTCGACCTGTTATCTAACAATAGAGAGTCGTCTCCCTTCATGTGGATGCCAGCTTGTTAGTATTTGCTTCATCTTCGGGCGGCAGGCTATATTTAGGTAACCCTCAAGGTCTGTATACCTTCAGAAGAGGGATGTCTCCACTGAGTGGGTACAGGTTTGTGCTGGTTGTAATAGAACTCAGTAATAGAGCTCTGGTCTGGTTGGGTGGAACACAGACATGACAAATGCAGTTAAGACAGAAGGGATGCTAGTGCAATGGGATTGTTCCTGTTTTATGGGTTCTCACATATTTGGTTTTTTGCCAATGTAGCACCAAATGTTATCTTGTTTTGAGTTTAAGCATGTTAAATTAGTTCACTGCAGGCGGCTGTCATTTCTCAATGTAGGTTTTCAACAGATTAACTTAAAATCTTCTCTCTGCTGGGTTAATTAAGCTTGTCTGCTGCAGGAAAAAGGTTAATAAAAATTGAATTTCCCATCCTGTATATCATGGTCAGGTCGGCTCAACATTATGTAAATGTTTTATGAATTTTCTGATTGAATTAAATTGAAAATAAAAATAAGGCCATTATTATAAGAAAATATCAGATTGATATATTAAAATTCTCAATGTTAATGACATGTTTATTGATCGTCTTGTATGTTTTGTATGGAAATTGACTTGGATTGAATGATAATGTCATGATTGATATCGCAATCTTATAATGTTGCATGTTCTTGGGAGATGCCTTTGCATTGTGTTTTATTACAACAGTACACTCAGCACATCACCATAAACAATAGGAGGCATTACCGTTCCCGTGGCACCAGGGTTAGACAAACCTATCATAGACATTGTGAAGTAGGCTTAGATCTCCACAGACTTCACAATAATGAGTAGGGTGTGTACAGTGTTAATCTAGCCAGAAGAGGATGGCATAAACTTCCGATGAATGTGGCTATTTTGAACAGGTGCTTATTTCTGGATGTATGATGTTGACCAGCGCTGTTGGAGATGGTTGAGAACAAAGAGGAGAAGATATGGTGCATGTTGCATACGTGCACACACTCACTCACACATGTTTGATGACTACATGACATTTTTATAAACTTTTATTCTGTGTAGAGATGCTACACGTTCTATATATAGATGCCACATGTTCTATGTATAGATGCCACACGTTCTATGTATAGATGCCACATGTTCTATGTATTGATGCCACACGTTCTATGTATAGATGCCACACATTCTATGTATAGATGCCACACGTTCTATGTATAGATGCCACACATTCTATGTATAGATGCCACACGTTCTATGTATAGATGCCACACGTTCTAAGGACCTCCATTTTTATCCCATATTTCAGATTGTTATCAGCACAACATGTATAGCAGTAGGTTGCCATCTTTTACAATAATCAATCCATAAACAAGAATGAAATCATATTTATTTTGTTGTCTAATAATTCCAAATACTTCCCAATATGCAAACCAGTCTCTATGACTGCCAAGTCTTTATAACACGTAATAATGCCTCGTAGATGAGTTCCCCCGTAGTGCTGATCTATCAGTAAGCCACTTGTGATGATCATTATTCTGCCTGAGCTACTCGACTAGCCACACTCCTGCAGTGTTTTTCTCTGATACAACTATCTCTGTCAGCAGAAGGAGCAGACCTGGAGGTCTGAGATCCCGAGGATAGAAGATGGAGACCTGCTTATTAGCTTCGAATGCAGTCTACTATTGTTTGCCTGCTGTGGCTGTGGCCTGGTGGGCCATTCCTCAGCTGCTAGAGGTGATGGTTTAGACATGGCCTGCTACTGCTAGTATAGATGTGATCTAGTCTATCCATAGTCTCAGAGGGTGGAAGTAAATAGTTTAGATATAAAGTATATTGATTGGAATTATATTTATATGAAAGGAGCCGCTGAAATTCTTTACCCTCTGGTTCTCAAGTAATCTAGACTTGTTTATCTGCTCTAGGGTGATATTTTGAATAGGAGTATTTGGGTGAGAACAAGGTGTGACAGACTAGATGCGATCTGCTGCTTAATAATGTGGCCTGTATATGTATATATATGTACATGTATATGTACGGTATAAACAATACTGGTAAAGATATGGCTGCTGGTATAGATGTGGTCTGCTGATACAATAATAATAGCTTGTTGATATATGATTTATTTCGGGTTTTTTAATGGTTTCTTTTATATACAATTATGGAATTTTTTTCTGTAAATGTACAGGGGGGGGGGGGGGGGGGGGGGGGGGGGGGGGGGGGGGGGGGGGGGG
>JAUTBT010015294.1:10090-22645 GCA_032361225.1 Lepetodrilus schrolli
TTTTTTTGTTTAATTTTACCCCCCGGCCCCCCCCCCCCCCCCACAAGATTATAAGAATTACCTCCAATGTCATTAACAAGGACTAAGATGTGGTCTGTTGGTATAGAAACACATGGTCTTCTGCTACATTGTCTCCCACTGGTGGCCTGTTGGTATATACATGGCATGGTCTTCTGGTACATGGGTCTCCTGCTGGTAAAACTGTGGCCTATCAAGCATATATCTACACTACTGTTATGGACATGCAGATGTCAGTTACAGCCACACCTAGTGGCACTCTTAACCCTCACTTGAGCTGGAGAGGCTTTTGGTAATCTAGATGCTACACTTGTAATCATGTCCAATATTGACAGAGAACACAGAATACCTTTCAGAAATCTTAAGATTATCAGCAATTGTGTTGAAATTAACCTTTCGGCACTGTCAGTTTAGTTTAACATCATCAGAGTTCAGAACTCTACAGTAAATTAGCCAGTGCTAAAAGCTGAAATTTAAATTATCTATCAATCCAATAATGCACTTATGAATTCAGAAAGAAATTCCTATCACCAGGCAATAGCTTCCCTAATACTGTATATCTCGACTTTACACCGTCAGTATGCAGTGTCTGATTCTGGGAATTGTGTGTGTATCCACGTAATCTACATCTAATTGCAGAGTTCAGAATCCATCAAAATCGATGCACAATTCCTCCGAGTCGGAAGTCCAGACATTCAGTGGCTTATCACCTCCATCGATATTCACAATGTTAAGTCTATACCTTAGTATGAAACCAAAAATGTCCAGGTTATCTTTCATCATTTTGTCTTTTCCATTTTGGGGCAATTCGTTCTTATATCATACAAGTGGTATAATCCCCATTTTCCTACAGTGATGTTTCATATACACCCAGACATTACGGTAGTGCATTACCGTGGATTGTTGCTGGGATGTTCAAAGACTAATACGTATTACTGCCTATGGGTTGTATCAGGCTGGGAACTTGATACTGATGTTCCCCAAACTATGGGTTACAATAAAGCACATGTGTGTCTCATAAAGTCTCATAACCAAGATTCTGGCTTGTCCCTATTGTTTTTGCATGTTGCCATGACAACAAGATGGGGGGGGGGGTGTAATTATTCACCTGCTACTTCTGCTGATGATTTTGTACAGGGATGAGTTTCTCCCCCTGGTCCTGGAATCATGTAGGGAATCATGGAGAGAATCACACAGAATGTTTATAGTATCAATGTCTTGGGTCCTCTGCCTGAAGCTAGCAGCAGACTGTGCTAGCCAAATTTAGCTCAGTTGGAATCCATGGTCTAGGACCTGTGATGATAACATTTATTAGTTTTGTTCATTACAATTATCAGTTTTAAAGGTGCACCCATACATTTTGACTATAATTAGTTTAAGAAATGTTTTTCAAAAACGTTTGCATATTTTCATTTTCTTTTCTTCTCCGTAGCAGTTGGATTACAAACAAGAACCTGTTTATGTATCAGATATTATTTTAGAACCAAAATAATTCAGCAAGAGTAGCTTCTCTTCATTATTGCCCATTTCTTGGTAAACCATGGCCATGTAGTGTTAGTATGCATGGTGGTCTGCAGGTCTCCTTAGCCTTGATTTACAAACCATAACCAAATTATTCTACAATTAGTATGTGTGCTGTTGCTATGGCAACAGGTCTTGGTCAACTTTATGCGCCTCCGATGGCTATCCCAAGTGATTGCTTCAGCCGTTGCCCTGTTGATCTGCCTTCCCTTGATTTGATCAAATCTGACCTAAATTCCTGAAGACATGTAATGGACAGAAATTGATTTTTCAATATGGCCCTATTTGAAATTAAAGTGGACATGTTTTAACATTTTTAAACCTTTTAAAATGTTAGTATGTATTCTTAGTAGTCTGTGTCACACCTTGTTCTCACCCAAATACTCGTATTCAAAATATCATCCTAGAACAGATAAGCAAGTCTAGATTTACTGGAGAACAAGATGATAACGAATTTCAGTGGCTCTTATCATATAAATATAATACCAATCAATATAATTTATATTTGAACTATTTACTTTCACCCTCTGAGTATGGATAGTCTAGTATTCTTAGTAGTTTCACGTAAAATTTTGTTAGATTATTAACCCTCTCCCTACTGGATTAGGCACAGGTGCATCCCTTTAAGGCATCTCCAGTTGCCTTCAGGATGGAGAAGGTGAAATTGGTCAACCATATATGATTGTATAAGTCTATGGTTTGATAAGTTATGGAAACCAAAATTGAAAATTAGTTAGGTTATAGTTATTTGATTCCCGATTTTTTCCACTTTGGAAAATAAAAATAATTATTTTTATTATATTCCACCAACAGTGCACACGTTTTTTGAAAATTATAATAATAAATGATGAAGGAAAAGGTTGTATATAGCCCATAACTGAACATGAACAAAGACTGGTAGGCAATGGTGGACATAAAGTTGAAGCCAATTTGATTACTTACTGATAAATATATAAAAATATAAGTCTAAATTATAACAATTACTGCTATTGATATGCATTCAAATCTAAACAACTTATGTGTACTGGTGTTTATAACAATTATTGACAATTATATTGATCAATTATACTTCTTTTCTGTCAACTGTCATTCATAATCTCCAATTATTTTTATTTTTATAATGTACCTGACCGATTGGCCAAAATATCAAATTATATTTATTTATCTTTTTGACTGCTCAAGCTAAAATGATCACAGAAGAAACTAAACCAGGGAATCAAATAACTATGGCCTTATAGAGATATTTTTTAAATTTCATTCAATTATCGTAATCCATCATTTGGAAAAATCTCTTATCAATATGTTTGTCAGCTTTATCAGGTCAGCTTATCAGGACAGCTTTATATGGACAGCTTTATCAGGTCTCTCAGTCAACCAACATTTTGGTTTCGCAAATTTTCATGAAAGTAGATAATGATACGAGGCCCAACTTTTAACCGAAGCCCAACTTTTCACGTTACATCTGGCTATTAATTAACAAGATGCTAATAAACCACGCAAAAATAGCTTGCTTTCACTTTTGTCTGTGAGATCTTGGGTGGGACTTCCTCCTTACACGTCTTACGTCATGGGCGTCAATTTGATCAATACACAACACAGACAGTCATGGCAGTTATATTCCTGTAAGCTGTTGCAGACGTGAATGTATTGTGGGCACATCAGACATTTTCACGAGAGATATGTGTCCTTTTGACCTCTATCTTTGTTCCTTCGACTAGGGTGTTCAAAGCCCCCTGTTGCTTACTGACACACCCCACATAGAAAATATCCTCTGATCAATACAGAGTTATGGTTCCTGATCCAGTTAAAGTACTACACTGTATGGACTGTTATATGCTCATTATGTTATGACATGGATGTATGTTTATTGTCTATTTTGAAACTGGGTCCCATTGCGCAGAACAGTTTTAGCTACAATTGATTGTGTCCAAATTTAGGGACCCACTACAAGTGTAAGTCGATTGCATGAACAACTTTTGTCGCTACTATTCTTGAGAATTTGGTTAACTAAAACTATTGTAGTGATAAAATTGTTTCCTGTAAACAGATTTACGCTTGTAGCAGGTCCATAAAATTTGACTTGCAATCAATTGTAGCGGGAGTTGTACTGAGCAATGGGGCCCTGGTCCATAGCAATAAATGAGTCATTAGATTCTTGCTTGGAGTTTTTTCTTTTCTTTATAGTGCAATTTTTATATGATTCTTTTAATGTAGAGAAATCGATTAATAATTTCTAGCATAAACGATTCCTAACTTATTCATGTTCATATTTGAATAGAGATGGTTTGCACCTGTCTGAATTGAGTTTTTTTTATATTGTATTATTTTAATAATATAAGAATTATCTGTTGGCAGATTATTGGTGAAACATTTATCTTCCTTTGAAGTGCATGTAACCATAGCAATCTATCCTTAACATCGCCTCATTGACAGGTGTTGTGATATACATTTTCCAATTTCACCGTTTGTGATGATAAAGGCGTAAAGTCAATATTGTCGAGCGTTTACTGCAGTGAGTGCAATGGAATTATGGGAAATCTCGTCCAATCGAAATCAGACTTAATCAAGAGACTGGCAAATATGGTAATATGGGTTTGCTATCATCTCGAGGTGTCATTCTGTTCAATTGTGTGCCATTTGCATCTACACCCAACTCATTCCAGCTTCATTAAGTTGTGCTGCTTAATTTGAGGATGCAATTACCTCAGTCAGCAAACAGTCATTTCCCACTGAATCTTCATGATATATTAATATTACTTGAAGCATTTGAATTTGATTTTTTTTTTTCAACAGCATTATTATAATTATTCATTAAAATAGTCATAAATAGTGAAGTGTGCAACAAAATTTTTGAATATAACAGAAACAGAATCTGTTCATCTGTAAGCATATTTGTTTGTAATTCATTTCAGAGATTATTTTTAAAAATCAGAAACCTATAAAATGTTATCTATAATAATAACTTCATCAGTGATTGTTTCTCATATCCATGGAAACAGTACTCTGGCAATGATGCCTGTTACCAGAGAAGAAATTGGAAACAATTCAAGATGCTGCCATAAAACTCTTTGAATGTGTCTAACAGGTGAATAAAATGGTATCTTTGGATATTTTCAGCTGCATAATTGAATACTACCAGCTGTGACCACTGCAGGTATACGAGATAGCCGACCTTATGTTAAAATTAGGATAATTCACACAGGTTCTGGCCATCTCACATATATTGACTGCAACATGCACATGCAGACATAGTAGATTTATTAAATGTGAGACATCCGTTTAAATAGTTGTTTTCCTCCCTTGCAAGATTAATTACTCTGAAGCATATTGGACAGCTGAAAATGTGGTGGTGGATTTATTTTTATGGTAAGCATATCAGTGATGACAGAGGTCATCAACAACTGGTTCAAGACCAGAGCCGCTCTGCTCCACTGACTGATTGATTGATAGACAGAAACTAGTTTACTTACCGTAGTCCATGTTTGAAGTGCTCCCCTCAGATTATAGGTGCCCCTCAACATAATTTGAAAAGTCTAGCATAGAATTTAATTATCCCCACACAATTCCCTTTAACCCTCTCCCTGCCGTATTAGACAGACACAGCTTATTTGGGCATCTCCAGAAACTCCTGATACTTTACCATGTACTTGCTTAAATTTACTGAAAAATAGATTGCAAGCTTCTGAAATATCAACCATTAATTTACAATATTCTTTTCTTATTTTAAAAACATACTAATGGTAATTGTATTATGTGCACAGAAATGCTGTAATGATGCCAAATAGATCATACATTTTTACACAGTTCAAACATTTGTAATAGGTGACATCAAGCACTAATTCAATCAATCAATGCACAAGATGTTTATTAGAAATGAGTATTACCCTGATCTGATAATGACATATAGGCATTCATTTAGGCCAAGAAATATGTTGGTATGATATTGAAAATATATTCTAAATTTTCATCAATGTAATAAGCTGCTTCAACATACATTTGGTGTACTCCTCCCAGATAAAAGGTAACAAATTACCATATCTCTAACAATGCTCACAACTGGTATAAAATATAACAATTTACCATACCATATCTCTAACAATGCTTACAACTGGTATAAAAGATGACAAATTACCATACCATATCTCTAACAATGCTCACAACTGGTATAAAAGATGACAAATTACCATACCATATCTCTAACAATGCTCACAACTGGTATAAAAGATAACAAATTACCATACAATATCTAACAATGCTCACAACTGGTATAAAATATAACAATTTACCATACCATATCTCTAACAATGCTCACAACTGGTATAAAAGATGACAAATTACCATACAATATCTCTAACAATGTTCACAACTGGTATAAACGATAACAAATTACCATACCATATCTCTAATAATGCTCACAACTGGTATAAAAGATAACAAATTACCATACCATATCTCTAGCAATGCTCACAACTGGTATAAAAGATGACAAATTACCATCCCATATTTCTAACAACGCTCACAACTGGTATAAAAGATAACAAATTCATTCACAAGGTCTACATATACCTGGTAGAAGTGATTGATTTCATTATGTTAATGAAAGACGAGTCTCAGCATGTAACCAAAATCAATTAACCTTGCTTGATAAACTTGTAGGGAATTCTCACAGAGAACATGTATTAATTATGAACGACTCACGAAATACCAAAGGGAAAAGAGTCAGTAACATTGCACAGGAATGTGTAAGTTAGGTGCAAGGAGATGATGAGTTACTGGAACATGTCGTGCAATTCAATGCAATTCATGCCAATCCAGGCAGTGCTAGAATCCCGCCTAAGAAGACATTGTTTATGCTTGAGAAAAGGAATCCAGAGAGAACTGTAAATTTGCTTCAAATTTGGTTCAAGTTGATCATGAGTTAATAATAACAATAATAATAATGATGATACAGTGAACATTTATATTGCATCAAAACCATAGCACTACATCAGTGTGCTCTCATTTTACTTCTCAACTCCCTGGGGAGTATACAACCCAAACTGCCTTTCAAGGCGCTAGAAGGTTTGTCATTCACATTCACAGCCCATGAGTTACTTGGACATGTCTTGCAATTCAATGCCATTCATGCCAGCCCAGACAGAATCCTGCCTGAGAAGACATTGTTTATGCTTGAGAAGACAGCACAGTTTACACAGTCAAGGATCAATCATCAGGATCATCTTTCTTGTATTTGTCAGTCAATCTTTTATCTCCATGTCAACACTAATGTTCCTGATCAGATTGAAGGTCAAGGCCAAACCCAAAGATTCTGACAATAATAATGTCTACCAGTTTCTGCTTCAAGGAAAGGGAGAGCATTTACAATGATGTTTACAGACAATAGTACTTTTGGTTGAAGCAAACATAAATCTTTCTATTTGAGATCATTTAAAGACAAATTTTATGAGATAATTTGGTTTCTGAAAGATTCAATAGAACATAGCTATTGTTGTCAGGCTCACTCATCGTTATCAATATTATAAATGAGAAATGCCAGTAATTTTAATGTCGATAAGAAACAATAATTGTTGGTGATTTTCACTGAGTATGCCTTATGATGGTCATAAAGGTTAATTTCTATAAATATAGATTCATTATGTGGTTGTTCTCCCGATTTCTGCTGGCATCCACATAACTTATGTCATAAGTCATCTGCCTTAATGTCAACTCGTAATTTATCTAATTTATTTATAATTGATGCTCTATCTGGATTGCTGATAATCGTTCAATTAACTAATGTCCAGTTAATTATTCTTTCATGAATGTGTGTGTGTTGGAGTGTGTGTGGTGATCCTTGATAGCACAGTTATTGCATCAGATTACAAACCTGAAGGTTAAAGTTCAAATCCCATTCAAGCTGTTGCATCTATTCTGTGAATGAGAGCAGTTTTATATGAGGTGAAGATGGCTGTATGTATGTACACAGTATACATTGCTTGTATGTATCATGATTGCTGTGTTGTATTTGTATAACTGCATAGCTGTTGTTTCTGTGTATTGCTATTTACAAAGATATTTACACTTGCAATATAGTCAGTCTTCACACTTCTGAAATAAAATATTTTATACTCCTTGTTAATAGAGCATATACCCAGTGCCATTGAGTACTATTGGATTTGGGTACTGTATACAAATGTGAACTTTATTATTAATGTATTATTAATATCAAACATTTGTTGTACACAGATGCAATATTAAAACATATTTACATAGATTGAGATTACAATTAATATTTGCAAATTGAAACCAAAGATTGACCATTATAAAATTAGTCTGTATGATTTATCAAGAGAGAGTCGCGTATGGGTAATATATTCCCACAGCTACTTAAAACAAGAAATATCAAGGGAGATTAGTACCAGTGGGTTTATCTGAAAACCAATGTCTATTGATCATGTTCATACGTGACTATTACAATCACAGGATTCCTGAGCTAATTCTGCACCATTGTCCAGTGATTCCACAACTGCCAGACAGCATATCCACATCAAGGTGATGCTAAATGAACACTTTGTAATCTTACAGATAATGTCATTCACAAAACTGACTACTGTAAAAGTCAAAACTGAAAGGGAAGTTGCCACAATGTTGCTATTAACATAACAATATTGATGCCAATTATAAAACCGCTATCCTTGGAATGCTTGAGTAGGTGGTGTGGGGTGCAAGAAAAAAGAACCTGGATGATGTATAGGTCCTCGATGTGCAAGTGGAATGAGAGTATAACTATATGTTTTTGTTCGATGGGTTCCAAGTAGATGAAAGGAGGTTCTTAGTGAGACATTTGAGGCTGTGTTGTACCTGGACCAGCAATGCCATTACTCAGTCATTACACACTGAATCACAGAAACTCAGATGGCTAATACAGCCAATTCCACTTGCAATGACTCCTGTTAAAAACCAGTTAGCTGACTGACTAATCTAATTAGTGGACTCTAATTAAGCAGTAAATCATAATTGATGGTATCCTGGAGTCTGGTTGCAGTTGATATACATGTACAGGTCGACTAAGTAAAAGGCAGTATTTATCAGAAATTCATGAACACGGCAGTTCATTTACGAAACTCCTGGGTTGTCACTGGCAATTTGGAATTTTTGACACATCCATTGGTTGGACCATCGATTGCTTTTCAATTATCCTATGACCATAGCTATTCATTAACCATATTCCAATATGCCCCAATATTTTACTCTATCGATATAGAGTGCACATTAATATAGCAGCTTTGCTGCAGTGACGTCATTAGACCAGGTGCTGATTTTGCTCAGTTGAAATATATCCCATTGACTCAGTGCTGTAACGAGTAAAAACTAAACCTAGCTGAGATTTTACTCAAGTTACGTCACTGAGGCAATGGGGGAAATCTCAGCTGAGCAAAATCTCACTAAAATTTCCTTTGTATAAAGTAGCCCTTACCACCAACCACTGGGGATGCCAGTACTACCACAGCTGTGATAAAAATGTACTTTCTATTGATTGTCAGAGTTTGATGGCTGGAATATGAGCCATTTAATTATCGTCAGTTTCTGTTAGGCTGAACTATAGTATGACCTGTCGATAGGTCTCTGGGCATTGATTCCTCGACAGGTCTCTAAATTCTTTAATAAGTGCACTGACATATGCCTAATAATGAAGTAAGCTTCGTAAGTCAACAGGCTCTTGATGACTTACTGTATTATGAGTTATTGTCGTGCCTAATGTTCTTGGTTCGGTGGGTGAATTAGCATATGTCATGGCCCCTGCCTATCCGGTGCCTGTTGAGCGTAGATATGGTATATTGCGATCCCGAATCCTGAGACATCCAGAAACATGGATATGGAACTGCAGATACGAAATGAGAATCCGGAATATGCATCCGTTACTAGTAGGTTTTCAAATGTGAATCTACAAATGTGTAATTTGAAAGTTGCAGACATTATATTTTTTATTAAAAACCTAACAACTTAGCATTAGGATTCACTTGCTGGTTTAAAGAAATCTTAGAATCTAAAAACCTTCTTTGTTTTCAGTGTAGTGTAGTGAGCAATCTATTATATATATTGGGAGTTCTCATCTAATGAACTTATTTGAGAATGGTAAAATATTTTCTCGTGAACTGAAAACAAAAGGATATATTTGTGCTGCTGTTCATATCACCAGGATGTAGTAAGAAGATTCCTATGGGATAATACATCTCTTGTCTATTAGGCAGCATGTTGATAGCCATTGTATTGTCTGCTCTGATTAGACTACAAGGAGAATTTCTCCAGCTTCATGTCATATCCAATTCAAGTGCAAATCTTTCGCCCAAAATAGAAGGAACCTCTAAGGCTATAATCAATTTTCCATTGGTTAAAAATTCACCTTCGAATCGGTTACTGTCAATGTTGAAAAAATTTGGTTGTGGTGATCTCACCTGTTGATAAGAAAAGGGAATATGAAATATGAGAATGACATTTTGAATTACTTGTTATTTAATACTTAAAATGTTGTGCATATATCACCTCTCATATTTTTATAAGGTCTAATAATTCAATTATAACTGTCTGTTATCTTACTTTGTTGTTTACCAATTAAATTGTTTATGCATAACACCTCTCATATATTTTATGCCTTTGGGTCTCACAAAGATAAATACTCAACATTCAATTAGTAGTATTGCAATGCTGGTACAGAACAATTTGTGAAGCTGGCCCCAATACTATTTATCATATTTGTCATTATGTTATCATCACAGCATGACTTCCATTAAATATTAAGTGGAATTCGTTTTTGTACTGTATGACAGTATGTCATCAATCATGTACTTTTATCAATCGACTAGAGTATAATTAAATCACTTAAGAAAAATTGTATATCAGATACCTTTACTACGAGGATATTAGTTTAAGGTCCAAAATGTGTTTGTGCTCCAAATTATCTGTCCATTATTACCATAAAATTATTAATAATTATGACCTTTTAACTTGGCACCAACATAGATTATTTGCTATTTTGCCTATATGCCTTTCTATATATTATATCTTCACAGGACACAAGTGTATGCAACATATACCATGTATGTCACAATCATGAGAATTGACAAGCTTTAGTGTTTGGGGTATTCCAAGGATTTAAATACATATGTTCTGCTGAAACACATGAGTAAAGAAGTAATTTTTCTATGTTGCTGATAGTAACAGTAATAATAATAATAATATGTATATATATTGCTCCAAATACATGCTCTAAAGCATACTCAAAGCACTACATTATTACCCTGGTCAATAGATCAGTGTGTTCTCATTTTCCTTCTCAACTCCCTGTGGAGTATACAGTGATAGATTTGTAGCACTGTAGAATATGTTTGAAATTCAATACTCGTGTATGAGAGCCTTCCTCATGTATGAAGGAGAGATTCAGATCTTTGTAGGGGTGTTTTATTTGTGTGACTTCAGGCTTTCCTCATATAAAAAAAAGTTAAAGTATAATCCTAGATTATTTTGGTAAATTTGAATTTGACACCTTTATACACATTATCATGCTCCTTGATGTGTTCTCTTCAAGTATTATTCCTATAGTATTCCAGTTATATTTCATATTGGACATGAAGTCTGGATAATATTTAATACTTTAATTTCCTTTTGATGATATTCTCTATAGGACCTGGATAATTTCTCAGCCTTGCAGTCCTCATTTGATATGTGAATCCATTAGTAAGTATATACTTCCATCAAATATGTATCAGTAGTGTGATGGTACTAAATCCAATATCATGACGGAACAAAGCATTCTATAGTATTCCTGGTCAGTCACAGTAATTCCATAATCCTGCGATTGTTTTAATTCCCCAATGTAAACCTCCGACTGTGGAACTGGCTTACCATTCTCTGTCACTTCCACAGTCTACAGTGAGTGATGGCGAACACTGCAGACTGAGATTCCTCAAATTCTCAGCCACGTTCTTCCTGGTTTATTGTGCATTTTTATCACGGGATAACAGACATTTCTGTATTGCATAACTCACCCAGGTTCCAATTTTCATAGACTGATTGATTGATTGAGTTAGAAATTTGAAGCCACGATATGTGGGCTCTAAACCCCAATTACAAAAATGTTTTAAAAGAAGAAATTCGACAAATTTCAGTTTTCGGTATCAAGGTTTGTTTTTGAGGCATACTCATGATTACCCATAAGGAACCTAGAGCTACCTTAATGACCACCTTTTAGAAACTTGACCAATCCCTGCCATGAATAGTAACCCATGGGTAATTGCTAAATACTGTTGGCCTACCATAAACATACCTTGTTGGCAGCGTTGCCCACTGTACTTGTAGATAGCACTATACACTATACACGAATGCCCTGGAGATTTGGGGTATTACATTGGTAGTACTTCCTAAATGGAAATCCCTTAGTTACATTTACTGCCTGGTTCACTGATCTCCGAAAGTAAGCTATTGACATTTCATTCTAATCTGTTTCCATGTTCAGTCTTAGGGCTGGGTAGCTTTATCGATAATGAAGAGGAATATCCTGGATGAGCTGGCACTATCAGTTATCTCTATACATGGGTCCATTATTGATTGGCTAACAGCTATATAGAACTGACTATACACTGCTTCTGCTTTAACACAGAGATGCTGATGCCATAGACAGGTACCTGTTCGTAATGATGGTTCTCAAGAAATTCTTCGAGTCTCGCAATCTGGGTTCATACTTATTCGAGTTGAGATATTTTCAACATTGTCATCAAGCACCTGTCAATTATATCTATCTATGTAAACCAGGCACCATTCTACAGAATGATCATAACACTACGAGAGTTGTAATCCCTTGTTGGGCGGGTGGTAGCGCAGTGGTAGAACAGTTGGACTTCGGAGCCAAAGGTTTCAGGTTCAAATCCCGCCCCAGGGGGCCAGGCATCAATGTTCGCGACATTTACATTTCTGACGCGATATTGATAGGATGCGATGTCTGTAGAGTGGCAATGCAGTTATCATCCTTGGTCTTGTCAG
>JAUTBT010015305.1:0-22644 GCA_032361225.1 Lepetodrilus schrolli
CATGAAGTCTGTTCCCTGTAAGACGGCCTAGGATTATACCAGTATTACATGAAGTCTGTTCCCTGTAAGACGGCCTATGATGATACCAGTATTACATGAAGTCTGTTCCCTGTAAGATGGCCTAAGATTACACCAGTAGTACATGAAGTCTGTTCCCTGTAAGATAGCCTAGGATTATACCAGTATTACATGAAGTCTGTTCCCTGTAAGACGGCCTAGGATTATACCAGTATTACATGAAGTCTGTTCCCTGTAAGACGGCCTAGGATTACACCAGTATTAAATGTAATGTTGGTGTATGGTTATTGCTGCTCAGACAAATGTAACAAATATCAGTTACATGCATCAATTTAATGTGGCAAGATCATCTTTGCATAGGCTAAAGGTCGCTAACGGGTTAGTAACTATCTTTCCCCGACAAATATATAAAATTTTCTCCAGCTGTTTTACTATTCTATAAATATGCTGTTTTAATAATTAATTACACCTGACAAATGTGAACATTATTATGTTTAATTCAGTTTTATGCGCGAATTATCTCCCAGTGTACCATAATGATTTGTTGTCACTATTACAATCAATGGTGAAAAGGTATCAGTCTATATTTAGAACAAAGCGATTGTTGTCATATATTTAGACCAGAGCATTTACATTTTGGATGGGTTTTTATTCTTTCCAGATGTTTTCCTATATTATGCATAAACATATAAACCAAAAATATGTAGTATTGCATGGAAAGATGACCTTGTCTCGTCAATGTAACAACTGCCATTGCTGGGTTATAAAACTAAACAAAGCGTTCTATACAGGCTCGAGATGAACTGGTGAACAAGACTTAGTGCAAGGAATCTCCAGTGAGTTCGTAATTGAAATCTAAATCGAAAACTTCTTTGAGCTAGCCATAAGATTCTGAGACGGCTGGGTCGGCCTGAAATTCAGCGGCTGTAAGTCGGTCACCATATTCTCAATGAATAAAACTTAAATAGGGGAAACATTCATATTCATAGTAAATAATCATGGGGGAAATCATTGTCTGGAAATTATAGTTGTATCATAATATAATAACGCTGAGTGGCCTTTGAGTACGCTTTTACATATACAAATATCATCTTGCCACTTTAATGTACTTGCCAAACCATCCTGTCTATGGTCCGTGCAGAACTAGAACACGTGTATTGAAGACAAATAATTAAAGATACACACACATCTTCAATTTACGTTGCAAATTATGCCAGCTTTGAAATGTGATCTTTGGTAAGATTTCTGAAGGAAGAGATTGTAGATTATGGATATTTTGGGGTTCCAGTGATAAACAAACAACGATAATCTTAATGCATGCTCTGTGGAGGATATCGTGGCATCAGGCATGTCGCTAGGCGTAACAACGTCTAGCCAGAATTCTGTACATGCATGATGGTGTGATTTGTAAATAGGAGAGAAAGCGAAAAATAGGAGAGAAAGTTCATATACTATAGCAAAACCATTTCCAAAATATATGTAATAGTATTATGCCGATACTCAGCAGCGTAGTCGCAACAACAGCAGCAGTAGTATTAGTATTAGTATTAGTATTAGTATTAGTATTAGTAGTAGTAGTAATAGAAGTAGTAGTAGTAGTAGTAGTAATAGCAGTAGTAGCAGTAGTAGTAGTAATAGTAGTAGTAGCAGTAGTAGTAGTAGAAGTAGAAGTAGTAGTAGTAGTAGTAGTAGTAGTAGTAGTAGTAGTAGTAGTAGTAGTAGTAGTAGTGGTGTGGTTGTAATAATAATAATAGTAGTAGTAGTAGTAGTAGTGGTTGTGGTGGTTTTGGTAGTAGCAATGATACTAGTTGAAGTGATAAAGGGGGACAACTGGTCCAGGGAGCGAATCGCCTGCTCTTTGGTCTGAACAGTTCCAGATAGCTTACCACTTACGATTAAACGAAAAAAAAAATCTTTGATAAATGTTTCGACATTACACTGTGTGTGTGTGTGTGTGTGTGTGTGTGTGTGTGTGTGTGTGTGTGTGTGTGTGGGTGGGTGGGTGTGTGTGCGCGCATGTATATATAGAACCTCACCCAAGTGTCTTGGAATATCAACTATATCAACATATTGTTGATATTCCAAGACACAAGGGTGAGATTCTATTTATCACTCAATATCATTTTCAAGTCATTTAAGAAGAAAAAATATATATATACGTTCAAAAGTTGATATCTGTACAACTCTGTTTCATTTACTTAGCCTCGGTTGTGAGGTCGTGTTTGTGTTCATATCATTGAGAATGTCTCGCCTAAACGTCGCAAGATAAACCTGGGTTTTCACTCCAAATCAGTAAAAGACAAAGTGCGTTTGTCTCACCGATGTCGACACAAGAAAGCAATTGCTGTTATCCCTGAATGTTGATCTGATCTTGAGATTCATGCTTGAAAATTAAACATAATACATACAGTATGTGTCTTGTTTTACTTATTCTAATTCCGAAATATAATGGATTCTCTCTTCCTCCATCCATCCTACTTCTCTCTATATCTCTATCAGATATATAGATCCGATATCTCTCTCCATCTCTCCAGCGGCTATATTTTACAGTTATATCCTCTAAATTACACATTGCCCAATGGGCCAAATACAGATGCAAATAATGACGTCAACTGAATTCCTTAAGTCAAGTCCATACCTGATCCACTGTACTCCGCCAGTGCGCGCCGACTCAGATCAAACCTGGCTGAGCAACTGTTTGCATACAGCACGACACTAAGCGGTTTTGAATTTGTAAAACATTTTTCAGTAAACATCAACATGTTTTCACAGAGACACAGTATTTTCCCAAGCCAGCAATGCTAACAGATGTTGTTGACATGGGGGCTACTATATTTCCTCTGTTAACAATGATTTTTTGTGAACCGCGTACATCATTGTTTGTCAATGAGCATGCAACTGTGGCATTAGAATCGTATCTTGGGACCAGCGGCTGACGGTTACTACGGACTGTGGTAATGACCCTCCGACCCTCTCCTATTAGCCTATTAGGGTTCACGCGTTTGCTGCAGATAGGGAGGGGGATGTAGATCGTTGCTAGCTGCAGATAGGGAAGGGGTGGAATTTGGGGGTGGACATTAGCTTTAGTTGTCCAATCCACTGAGATAAGGTTGACAAGAAATCACACTGCTTTATCATGTGGAAACACTATTGTTCTTCAATATAAATCGCTTGGTGTTGTTCCCAAGGGCATACAGTGATGCCATCTGTGCACATAACTTGCCGGGCAACTGTGGTAATGTTACATAACTATTACGAATGTAAGATAGATTACCACGTGAGGCAAGGCGGAGGTACACCATGAGTATTAACGTCATGGTAACAATCTCCGTAGTAGTGTTCTCTCAGCTCCATGACGAGTATGAGGTTTGTAGAAACATGTGAGGGGATAAGGGAGGTGGGGGTGGGTGGTGTCATTTTGGGTGTGGGTTGGTATAAATCACCCTTATTTTAAAACTGCATATATCGTCATGCTTACTGTCAAACAATGTATAGTCATGTATACAACCTAACAAGGTATAGTCATGTATACAACCTAACAATGTATAGTCATGTATACAACCTAACAATGTATAGTCATGTATACAGTCTAACAATGTATAGTCATGTATTCAACCTAACAATGTATAGTCATGTATACAGTCTAACAATGTATAGTCATGCATACAGTCTAACAATGTATAGTCATGTATACAGTCTATAAGTATCCTCTATGTATTACGTTATTATTCGTTACAAGTGTGATTGCCACGGTTTACGGGTTTTGACAATCCGAAATGTCTCGTACACCCTTCGACCTGAGGTCTCGGGGTATACGAGCAATTTCGACTTGTAAAAACGCGTACACCTCGGAAATCAAGCTGGTAACTAATATTGTCCCAAATATGCGACTATTCTAGCGATTTGATTGGTTGAGAGATGTAGTTTGGCCGTAGTTAAAAGTTGTGACCTCCTGATCACTGTGACGTCATGGCGGCCGCCCTGGATTCGTACGTTATAAAGTTATAAAGTTAGCTTTCTAAAAGTATGTAAATTTATTACGATTTTTTATAAATGCATTACCAGCATGATTTCCGGGCATACGGGTTTTTACAAGCCGAAATTTCTCGTACACCCCGAGGTATACGAAAATATTCGGCCTGTAAAAACCTGTATACTCCGGAAATGACATTCATAACTAATATGACATTAGGTCTATAATAGATATAATGTAATTCATAACTGAAGCATTGCTTTCGTATTCACTTATTACTATAGTTATTTTTCAATCCCGTTACAAGGCCAGGCCAGTTCTCGTGATCACCTCCATGACAAATACACGTGTTGTGTTAGGTGTTGGACTACCAGGAAACCACTTACCATTCTAAGCCAGTGCATCCTCATCATAATCGCCTTGACATTTATGTAAGAGTTTGCTATAAAGCGCGCGGTGTTGCCAACGGGACAAGCTGAGACTCTGTGGCAATTACACCAGAAGCGGGATATTTACCAGTTCTTAGCCTGTTACGATGATAATCGCATTTCTGCATTTATATCTCCGTTTCAAAGACATTTTGACAAAATTATCCACGATGCTCAGCCTACACGGGCCCAGGTTTCGGAAATCGACTCGCCATAAGTAGCGCAGTGTGTTCTGGACACAGACAAGAGCCGATTGAGACGCCAAACGCGATGCGATTACACGATCATTTTGTGCTTAGCGGCGCCAAAGCATAGAAACGAGCCAATGGCACTTATATACAACCGCTGGCTTCTAACTTTAACAAGCACCGTCTAGTTGTGTCACCACCAAACACATGTTTACTACATGAATAATACCCACACTGCTCCTTTTCAGACAAGATTACTTTTTATTAGACATGCGCATTCACAGATTCAAGTCGGACGAGCAGGAACACAGATGTTCTTATCAACTACACCCTGTCTTTGCCTAATAACAACTTCGGTTTCGATTCTGTTTTACCAACCTCCACTACCACAATGCCTGCATCTCTTCTACCACTACTTACTGGTGCTGCTACTACTACTACAACTACTACGACTACTACTACTATTACTACTACTACGACGACTACTACTACTACTACTATTACTACCACAACTACTACAACTACTACAACTACTACGACTACTACTACAACTACTACGACTACTACTACGACTACGACGACTATTATAAACTATAGCTATACTGCTGCTATTCAACGAATGACCACCACTACCATATCTACTACTAGGCCTAGGTCCATTCTACTAATGATACTTGAGCTGTATGTCATATTTTTATATTGCATAATATTTAAGATATAAGTACTGCAAATTTATACACATAACTATCTGCCGACATGTTTACTTTGCTTAGCATTTTTATACCAGCCATATATTGTTTTTCGCTGGTCTGGAGCAAGCCCAGTCCGTACACTCTCATAATTCAGCTATTAACAGCACTTAGCGAAAAGCCATTGCAGTAAAACTTGAGAGACCTTTAAATAGGCCTTCTTAAAAGATATGGCTAAAGTTAAAAACTAGTCTAACACTAGCCCAACACTAGCGCTTCTGGTCGTAACTTCAAGTAGTGTTACAGAGGCATGCACACCTCTGAGCTACCAGATCGTGAGCGGTTGGATCTATACCAATATGAACTTAGACTCTATAGTATGTCGTACCACATAGTTAGTCTTATAGCCTTTTGTCAACCAGAAGACACATACAATCATTTATGTCATACACGATCTTATATATTTCCCCCCGCATCTATCTCTCTCTATCAAGAAAATACGTTGAAAATACGTTGAATGTATATACATATGATCACACACACACACACACACACACAACCTAAGTGTCAACAGATTAAATATTATAAGTACAACATGTTTTGTAAATCCCACGAGCTTATAACAACTGCCACTATTGTAATGAACTCCACCCAGGTGTCTAATGATTTGTCACTGACAAGATTCGTGATTCCGCTTAGAAGTGTAACAATTAGTAATTCATCCTCATTACAATTTTAAAATTTCATGTACTTTTCTAGCATTAATGTATCAAACAACTTTTCATACAATTGATTTAGTGTTATTATAAGTTTCGCACACTGTAGAAGCTGATGAGCATAATATCATTACAGTCTTCATCACATATCATACACAGTCTCTTCGTAACAGGTAAAACACCTATCTTCACCAGGGCGCACATAGGCCTAATATGTAGATCATACATATCGCAAACATTTCATAGCCTGTGTGGGAGAAGTCGTTTGTGTATTGCCTGAAAGCGATTAAGGTCTGGTCTTTCAGAAAGACGTTCATTCCATCTGGCACTTTCTACTTCTGAAATGGTATTAAACACAATACTGCTCCATACAGACTTAACAGGAAAATGTCCTTCTTCTACATATATCTGAATGAAGTTAAATAGTCCGTACCTTTTCGATATGCCCAAGAGGTGATGCACAATTGATGATTTCTTGATGTTTTTGCAGAGGTACTGGCCGAGTCTGATGTAGAGTACATTTTTCACCATAGTATCCGTTTTGGTTTGACACAGTCGTCCTAGGTATATCAGCTTGGTTTTATCAAAGGTTTCTTCCATGGACCATAGGCCTAAAGTTTGGATAGTGACGTCACATGAAGATCGTCTGTGGAAGTTTTGTACTGTACTGTACTGTATTATCACAACACATGTGAACTATGTGATTTCCAAGGAAAATATGAAATAATTACCTGAAAGCACATGAGTTTATATCACTTTAATCTGCCATATAAACGTTGTCTTGTAGAGTGCAAATGGACGTTGCCGCCCGTAGGATTATTGTGATGGAAACAGCAGAATAGTGCGCTCTAAGATCGCTGCGGGTAGAGTTCATACGGAGGCTGGTGCCTTCTGATTACGTACTGGACTGCATAGAGAAGGAAGGAGAGCTGACTGACCTCGCTTACGAAGACATACGCTCCAAAGGATCCCGCCTAGAACAGGCTACATGTCTGCTGTATTACGTTGTGAAGAAGGCGATCATACCTGTGTTCGTATTGGGTCTGAAGATTAACAACAGCCATAATTATCTTGTTGAAGTGTTCGCAGAGAAGCTTTCTGAAGTCCGAGGTGAACGTCAAGATGGAGCGGCAAGACCCACGGGACTGAGAGGCGGGTGTACGAGCGGCGGCAACGGCTCAACCGTTGAAGATCCCGACGCCACGGACGTGTTGACAGTTGGGACAAATAACCTAGAGATCCAAGATCCAAGATGACCATCAACCAATAGTCCACATTGGCGAACTATTGATGCGGAGAGTGAAGAACACACTGAAACCAGTGGCGAGGAAGAGGATGGAAAGGTAAAGTTGAACAATCAAAAGGATATGAGTCTCATATGTATGCAGCCAGCGAGGGTGAGCATAATGGACAACAAGAATAAAGTCCTCACTCAACTGCATTGCCATTTCAAGCTGTTGTCCCACGACGGAAATAACCGAGAATTTCTTGAGTCTTTGTCGAAATATAAATCAAGCCACGGGTATGACCCGGACGTAATGTTCACTCTGTTGGATGCCGAGGTTGAGAGCAGACGAATTGTATTTGATACAGGACTGTACAAGCGAGGGATTGTTGACGACCTGGAGAAGCTTCTGCCGAAGTGCTCACAGCCCATTGTTCCACGATGACGTTCATTGCACGTAAAGGGTCTGCTAGAACAATGAAGGAGAGTCTGGAGGTAGGCTTGGGTATGCTGGAAGAAGCCAGAGCTCTATCAGAGCGCATATACCCGTGCAAAGACACGGGAATGGTTCTGTATATACAGATCAATCTACTGATGCAGCTGTACGAGAAACACCCAACGATTGATAAAAAGCAAAGCATCATTGCGAAAATCGACGAGTGCATAAATGTCCATTTTGCTGAAGAACAACACAAACTTCGGGAAGACTACACCAGAATGTTGTATCTGAAGATGTTTTTTACGTATCTTGGCATGGGGTTGTTCGGTAACATAATAGAAAAGTGCGTCGTCTCTAACGACGATCACCAATGTGCCAAAGCCTGCTTCGAAATAATTGATTCCTTTGCTGGTCGACTGGATAGCAGACGGAGAATGCTGTACTGTATGGCAAAGTCAGTGCTGCTCGAAAGGGGAGGGTTTCTGAAGGATGCACTCGAGATGGCACTGAAGTCGAAAGGAATTGCCGAGGAGGGTGGGTTCCACAAGGAGCTACGAGTATCTATTATAGATCGTAACAATGATCTCACTCGTGAAGTCGCCGAGCTGGAGACACACGAGCGGGCAGAGCGCGAGGAGCAAATTGATAAGGGATTGTCTGCCCTTGGCTTGGGTGTGGGGCTGGAGCACATGGCGTCAGACCACAATTAATTTCCTTCTTTGTTCATCACTATTTAGCACTTACAGAAAAAATCATAGTAAATTTGCTGCCTGCGTGATTCTATAGTACTCTGCTGCATATTTGCTGAAATTTTGAGGGGGGGGGGGGGGTGAGCCTATTCAATTTACAGATATTGCAAGGGTAAACAAGGTCATGGTCATTGTCCAAGAATTTGCACTCCAGATGGCTGAACATCCGCCGAGAGGGCCAGGGTCAAATGAAGCCTTCCTTCAGACAATATGAACTCTCATCTGCCATTCCAACTGCAAAAATCTGCAAAAACTCTACTTGCAAACAAGCCACAGCCCATCTAATAGAGGACTATGTTTTCTGACGTCACTTCCACAAGTTGCTCAACCAGGAAATAAATAATTGTAGTCTGAGGCCATAACACTGGCTAGCCAAAATGAAACGTGTACCTTGGCAGACGCAGGTTGTAGGAATGCCGTTTTGGACAGAAAGTTACTAGAACATATACGTATCTGAAGTACGGTTCCACCATTCTCTAACTACAGAGAAAGTAATTTCACTGTGCCTGGTAGAATTCGAACTATTGTAAAATGCGACGTAATAGAATTCTCTGTAGATAAAATGATGAGTTATATATAGTTCACTTGGACCCTATTTCGATATTTATTCGTTCCAATCACCATATATTATCAGGATTAGGATTAGGATCATAATAAGTATTATTAATATGATTAATATAATAATAATAATAATTATAATGATCATGGTTAGTAGTGGTAGTGGTAGTGGTAGTGGTGGTGGGGCTTTTTCATACTATATAGTAAGCATTTATAGGAGCATGGGTAGTGAAGGAAGTCCATTTGTAGTTGGTCAACGTTAATCATTACATCCCATCAACAAATTACTGCACTTCATCAGTTACTGTTTTAGTATTAATCAAACGAAAGCCTTTAATTGCCCAGAGTGGAGCATGAGATACATATATTCAGAAGGTACAATTCCGAACGTTTTCATTTAATTAACAAGTTGATATCAATTAAACTTGATCGTTGATGTAAGGTGCCATGTTAAATATTAACTACGAGTACATTTACCACACATTAGCCTTGGTTCAGGAAATATTGGAAAGTCAATGTCCACAGCAAAATGTTGTAAGGAATCTCACCCTCAGACTGGACCTCGGGGTACAACTGTGACCCTTTGAATAAGCCAAGCTTGCCGGCATCAAATATTAGCCCTCGACCCTGCCATGTCTATAAAGCAGGACCCAAGTAGTCTAATTAATCTATTTCCCCAGGTCCTTGTGTATAGCTCTTCGCCATTGCAGAGCTCTAATGTAGCTACGTGATTGGCACTTCTAACCCACAGTCTTATTCGTCCGCTCGACGGATATGTGAATGTCTTTTACTCAAACATAGAGCATTACCATTGCATGGAATTTCATTAGTATACCCAAAATATACAAGTTTGAATGAAACCAATTATCTGTATTTGACCATGAAGACGTTTTGATTTTTAGGTAGTTACCAGAGCTTGGCTCAAATTATGGCAATTACAATCAAATGTATTTCACAGATGTTTATTATTCACTGTTATAGTTCTTAAATATATAAATTAAGATTATTTTTAAAGAAAATTTACTCCTGTAGCCTACCTTGTCTAAGCATTATAGTTTTTGGTTCTCGTAAAACTTAAAATAGCTTCATTTCTTATTGAAACATCATTCAACTACTTATAAAGATGTGATAATAATTCCATTAAAACGATTGTTTTACATTTCACTTATTCAAAACACGACATAGCCTAAGAGTGCAATGTCCATGAATAAAGGTTCAAACTGACGAAATCTAGTGTTACCTACATCCGCAGACGTCTGTAAGATGAATTCTTTGGGAATCCCAATTTCCTGCAACCAGAATTTCAATGTGTGTGCATCGCCA
Organism: Lepetodrilus schrolli; assembly: GCA_032361225.1. NCBI lineage: Eukaryota > Metazoa > Mollusca > Gastropoda > Lepetellida > Lepetodrilidae > Lepetodrilus > Lepetodrilus schrolli. The sequence continues at coordinate 10,307 of JAUTBT010015305.1, forward strand.
ATTTCAGTATCTACAGGCAGGAAGATGTGACTCTGAATTGGCCTCGATGTTTATTAGAAACTAGCGGCTTAAAACTTTCTAAATCTAGAAAATTCATCCGCCAAGTAAAGATCAATGAGTGTCGTGTGAGTGTCGTGTTTAAGTCGTCCCATTTTGGACGACCGTAAAATTGAAATCTCCGATAAATAAGTATCTCCCATGTGTGGGCGTAAGCGGGATTTCGGATCAAATATATATAATAATATTAACGTTATCAGATATACTGGACACCATAATTATTAAAAATGCATGTATTTGTTTCTATAGATATTAGAAGTACATAGTACAAATCCATGGTTATCCACCATTGTGTCAACGCCGCAATCTGTCATTATTACAGTTGTAGATGTGTCTAACATCGCTAGCGCTATTTAGATGCATGCAATTTCAATTCAACTTGAGTCAGAAAACAAGAAATCATAAGGTTTTGCAAAAGGCATTTTTTTATACGTAAAAGTAAGTGCCATCGTATACCAGCATGGGAAGCCTTGTAGAATTGAGATTAGAATTAATATAATACTGGCACAACAGCACCCTAGAAACACGGGTCATTATAATAAAAATAATAATAATAATAATAGTGTGAACATATATATTGCGCCAAATCCATGCTCGAATTAAGCATGCTCATAGCGCTACAATATGACCCTGGTCAATGGATATATGTGCTTCAATTCCTTCTCAACTTCACAACCCAAGCTGCCGTTTAGGGCATCCGTCAAATAGGCATACTGGCCTGTGTTTCGAGGATGACACAACATTGTGCTGCTAGTTTTTCACAACGGTACATTTAAATGGAATCTACTCACTATAGATTCAACATGTTCACGTTCACCTCGAACTGTTGTGTGGTGAGCATCCCTCGTATTGGCTGGCATGCATGCGTAACATTCTTAATGGTTAAAAGATGGCCTCTAATAGTGGATGCTACACATTTATATTTAAATCTTCCCTTTGAGCTATATTTGTATGAGATAATTAATTATTTCTGATGGAAACTAATATGCTTTATGTGGACTTAACTTACTAGTAAATTAAAGTTTGATCATGTGGACACTATTTGGCCTGTTACCTGAAATGTTACGACGCAGCCCAAGTACTATTGAAATAGTGTAATTATGCCTTCCTAGAAACTAAATTAAAGTTGAGGCCATAAAGTGATGGTAATCTGCTTCATACCACAAGGTAGTAATCATATCGAATTAGATCGTTTTAGACAGAGAACAAAAATGTATGTAGGACAGGTATAATTGAATGGTCTCAATTATGAAATAATATCGTATGTGATTGTTGATGTGCATGTAACCATATATTTAGAAAAATAGTTGTAATCATTAATACCGATCGTTCAAGGAATACATGTACATATTGCAATGAATGGGGAAACAATGAATATGCTGAACAGAAACCTTGTGAAACAATGGCCATCGTATAATTAATATGCGTCCATGGATGTTAGATGACCACGTGTTTCAGAGGGTAGAATGTTGAGTGCTATATTTAATTTTAAAATCCATTTCGAGGGGAATACATTTTCATATTCGTAAAGGGTGCAACTTTTGTCTGTCTTCGAAAATCGCTATAGCTAGAACGTTTATTAATATATAAATCGGAGATAAATATGTAACGTTTATTATTAATATATAATTCAGAGATAAATATGTTGAATTGATAATTTCCATACATTGTATCTATGTTTTATATGCGAGAATGTGAGTTTTGAAACCGAACTCGTATCATTGTTGCTGTGGATTTCTTCTCCATTCGGCAATAAAATCTACAACTCTTTAGCCTACACTCAATTCCGTCTACACTATGTAAGTTAAGAAATACGGCATTAAAACACTAATGATCAAATACTGATTAAATTATATTTATAAGACTATTAATGTTTATTAATGGGGATTTTGTTTTATTGTTCATACAACTTTTTACAAAGTCCTAGCGAATCTTGGTTGAACATATGACTAATAAGCCGACAACATTTTAGAATTATGAAAAAATTAAAGTATATTGAGCATTCGCTATATTGACGTAGATTGAATAGGTCTTGACGTTATTTTTATTACGATTTTCTAGATAGACGTCATTCAATATATTGAGATTTTTTAATATGCCATAACAAGAGATACTGTGAACAAATTTGATCGATAGTGTTAACTAACCTGTTTTGCATGTGAAATTGGAAAGATAACCTATGCATAACATATTGCATATTTTCAATGAATATTTATTAATGCCAAGTGTCAGAATTGTCCTCACAAATGGCAGAGGGTATGCTTTATTAATTAGGAAATAAATCATATTTCTCGGGAAAGGTCATAGATTAAGTTGTCGTTTTGGACCGAATAGGTGTTAAAAATTCAAAATACATGCACTTAGCATACATATAATCGTTTTGTATCTCCAAATATCTTTTCACCGCTGTAGGATAGGTACAATTCCATTGCAGTTTGCATTACCGGTAAAACCCGAATAATCAATTGGTAGCTTACTGTAATATCTCAAGTTTCTATAGTACAATAGACTAAATGGATAGCTCTAATTATTGAACACGGTCAAAATAACCGTTCACGACTACTGGTACCAATAAAGCTACGCAACTATACATATTATAAAATAATTAAATTTGAAACATTAGTGGTATGTGCTTAAAATGTAGCTGGTTGCCCAATATATTTGTATAGACACATCAAATGTACATACTTTTATGTACAAATCCGTTTGACCATGAAATATGTAAGCAAACCCATGATTGTATTCCATTATTGACCTTTCATCTGTACAAAAATGATTTTGAAAGTTTAAATAAATCCAATCTCGAACTTGTCTTAAAGTATCATATTGAGCATATAGATTTAATGAAAGAGGAATGTATGCCAAGAAGATATTGGGGCAATAACCAGCAACGTCTATAATATTACTGCCTGTAGATAATATTCCTCAAGTTAAGAAGTATATTTAATCATTACTATTCTCAATGTAACTAACATCAAATAAATAATGACGGTGTGTTGTAATTACACGTAACCTACTCGAAATACCACAGGCTCTCGATAAAGGTGCATGAACACGATATGTTTATTAGCATTTGGCATCCACAATAAGTAAGCCCTTGATTAACATAGAAATTTATTTTGAAATAAATGGATTTTCCGTAAGTACGTTACTTAGATCTAGTGTCAGCGAATCTGTATCTAAATAATGAATTGCCAAAAGTGTTCATTTTCACTTTACAAGTTGTTAGCATGGTAAACAGATAAAATGCCCATTGCTATCTCTAGTATTGCACGTAGTTATAACTGTTTATATACCGCCAGTGTGTGAAGACGCATACAGTGTACATGTATATATAAAACATACCAAAACATGTGCTATCAAAATGGCCGATGACTGTCTCGAATCGGCATGGCCGTCGAGTATGCAGCTTTATACGATAGCTAGTTACACCGGAACAATCCAATAAAATACGGTCTTAATTGATATTACTGAAGTTAAAGTTCCTGTGTAAGATATTCACGTCATACCGTGCGCAGTTATACTGTATATGTCCCCATTCTTGACTGTTAAATAGACTTGTAACATTATTTTATCGAGTTTCAAACCGATTTTATCAACTTCCAAATTTATATTATTGAGTTTTTACTCATAGTTATATTTACTATCCATCGGATCGGCCATTATCCATCGGACGTTATGGAACAGCTCATGAATAGCTCATGAGTTTTCACAATTTAAACGATGATTGTATTTAGTTGTGACATACATTTTACGACCGACAGTCAAGCAAACATTGGTGTGTGTGTGTGTGTGTGTGTGTGTGTGTGTGTGTGTGCGTGTGTGTGTGTGTGTGTGTGTGCGTGCGTGCGTGTGTATAATCACTAATTAACTTGATATATTATGTATCTGCCTAAAGGTTCCAATATAGGCAGTGTGGTTGTTATTACCGGTATATGACATCTACAGTTGATTAATGGCTCCCATGTTATCTTCTATCTGCAATATTATATTAGGTATTGTGTTCTTATTTTAAATAACCCGATATCGACCATGAGAAAACAGCACCATTGACACATTTCTGAAACCATATTCCTGGTAGATCAATGTGTCTCCTGAGATGCTACTTCTGGTGAGAAGGCGAGATTATAAAATGCCATTCTAATTAATATACGCTTTTTTTTCTTCACATGTAGCCGCTTTACATATCATGATGTCTCGAAGACTGATGCTATTTAGATATTCCATGATGATTATCCTATTGCTTGGATCATAAACGAGTATAGCACCCGTATTAGTTGGAAAAGCTGGAATAATAAGAAGAAGAAGAGTAAGAAGAAGAAGAAGAAGAAGAAGAAGAAGAGTAAGAATAAGAAGGAGGAGGAGGAGGATGTATGTAGCGATATAATCCACACAGAGTATACTCAAAGCCCAACAATAAAGTCATGATGGATGAAATTTAAAATCAGATGTATTCTTTTAACATGAATGTTTTCGACTGTCGCTTGAAGGATGATAGGGATGCGGCCAATCTAAGCCTTTAACACATTGGTAACCGATGGATACGATCTTAAAATCCACTTGATTACAGACCTGCATACAATTATGTTAATATAGGTGTTATGCTATATAGTATCTTTCCGGGTCCTCGAAATCGGAACTTGTCCAATCAAACAAAGATATTGGGTATAAAGCACTAGATGCTAGTTGGGTGCTTTGATTTGACGTCGGCATGCCAGACTTGATACTTGACATTTTTAAACGTTATGGTGTATTATTATTTCAATTTGCATATGCATTATCAAGTAAAACTTTAATACTCATCTGTTACTGAACGCTTATATCCAATGGATCCTACCCGCTCTGGTGGCAAATGTTCAAAACGGTTCACTAACTACATATATCTAAATAATTCTAGAAATGATAGAAAACTTTAAATATCCTAACGTAGGCCTACATTTACGTGTACAAAGTGGGGTTCCCATGATGAAAGGACTGTATAATAGACCATTTCCATTTTAAACGATGCAAGTCTCTATTCGGTACAATAGAAAAGTAAACGAAATGTGGACAATCATGAATTGTCCCATTTAATCTACAGTTCTGCACCAGCTCGTTTTCGTAGCCCGTTTAACCTTACAGTGATCACACGATGGTCTAAGCTTAGATACATTAATATAGGATGTCCTGATCCTGTTTATATTAATATAGGATGTCCTGATCCCCTTTTATGATGTACATATTTATGTATGCCGAGTCAATTGATGTGCGTGTACGTCTATGTTGCTCATGAGAATATATATATTACTTAAATCAAATACAAAACGCCTATATCAGTTGAATAACATTAATTTTGTTCTGCTAAAATATTCCCTGGAAAGTTATAAAATTAAATTACAGTATCTTGGTTCTGGAACAAACAAAAAAATCAAACGGCGCAACAATATCCACAGTAGTTGACACCACTTCCAATCCTCGGTATAACCTACACAGGGTCGGGTATAATTAGCTACATATGGAAGCAATACAAGTGCCTGGCCACAGGGTGTGACGGCAAAGAGTGGAACAACAAAACACGGAATAAAGGCAAAAAAATACTAAATGCGAAGGTGGCACTAAGGATCATAGCTAACGGGGCTAGTCAGTAGTTTGCGCTGCGCCATTCTCGTTATAAGCACCTCGTACTTGTCGTACAAAAATATACCGTGAAGGGCAGGTACCTCATCAGCAATCTTGCTTGAGGTGTCATTAAATATATTACGTAATTAATAAACATCGAAATCCCATGGTATAGTGTATTACTATACGTGTTATATGTGGACTTGTTTGACTACTTTTAATGTTTGAATGATTGAGCCATTAGTTATAGGAGTGACAATACAATAATCATCCTCTAGATCTGTCCCACAGTGAATTCCACCATTTCGTATGTTACAATCTATGGAGCAAAATGTATTTAGCTTTTCTGTACCTAGTAAATGAATATAAGTATACACAATATCGATATTTACAGATAGTTACGTAATAGAAATGTATGGCTTGTGTATATATTATCAGGTCTGCGTTTCACGAAAGGGTCGTACTGTAGTCCGGGCGTAAATCAATTCGTGCTACATGCCTATTACTATAACAGGAAATGACGAAACTCGATTTGCGTCCGGACTACCGGTATGACCCTTTCGTGAAAAGCAAGACAGGGCTGCGTTCAGGCTGCACTGCTAATACTACACTAAACTACGCTACCTTTCTACAAGGTGGGTTCAACTGGTTAGTAGGAAAATAGCAAGAAATGTGTTTGCGCATTCGTCCAATCCATTCCCTTCATGCTTTGGGGTTCCTATATTTTCCTACAAAATACTACGGGGTCCAGACCCGTAGTGAGAGGTAGTTCTACATAGTACTACATATGCTGGCTGAACGGCTTCCGTTGCACTACATTGTACTATGTAGAGATAAGTAGTGCAGACTGAACACATCCCAGATCAAGTGAGTAGAATAGTAGCATGGGATCCACTCTCAAAGTTTCAATCTAATGTTTCTCCCAAGTTCACAGAAGCACAGCAGGTATAAACAAGGAATTATCAATTACTTGAAGTAAAGTAAACTTTAAAGCTACTGCCAACGTTTCATTCTATGTATACCGAATGATCGTAGACTTACCAGAGTCATACCTGAGTCGTAATATATTGTGTTAAGACATTCATACCGCTAGCATCGTTCTGTTGAATAATGTTTCGTCTCTAGACCCTACATGCAGACTCGGTGATATCATTTGCACTGCCATTATTTCTACGGTCAATGGATCAGTGTGCACACATTACACCTGATCAACTCCATGAGGGGTATACAACTCAATTGCCAGTTCATGCGCTAGAAGGTTAACATTCACATCTCCATCTCATCCTACTGGGTTCCCTTTCAAAGCTGGGCAGACTTGAGAAGTGTGAATATAAGCACTTTGCGCAAGATTGCTACACCATGGCATGAGTTAGGCATGAGTTAGGCTCGAACCCGGGACCTCCTGGTTATGAGGCAGATTCGATACTTCAATATATATTTCCCGTCATGCTGCCTCAACAAGATAACATTTTTAATTTTAAGATCTTTATTGATCTATGTTTCAACAATAAGAAAAAACCGCATAGCAAACGTGATTAACTATTTCTGCATCATTATGTCTCTGCACAATTCAACTCGCGCACACTCGATGACGCCAGTGTAGGTAGTGCTTTGTCAATGTAATCGGTCTGGTTTCTTGGGGAAGGTAATCAGTAGTCCATAATCCAGTATTCAATATCTTGTGACTCTTGTCTACTCTGCAAATGAAAACAATTTACGGAAGATAAATGAAATTGTAGTTGTCTGTAAAATTACGGCAACAAACTTCTGAAAAATGAATACGAACTTTTCTAGACAAAGATTTACTAAATTATATGCCGTCGATATGTGTAAAATAAAATTGTTGGGCTGGCTGATTTTATTACCGTAAATAAAAATTGCAAATTATTAATATTTTAATTGCTGCCTTGAAAGAACGTGTCAAATTATCAATGTGTAATACTTGTCAATATTATATTATTGATGGATTACTTTTTCAATTTATTTATTCAAAGAGTAGGACAGCTAACGAACAAACGAAAATCAACGTGCATGTATATGCTATCACACGTAGCACTTGTATATTGGCAATCACGTGTATTAAACATGATGCCTTTGTCGCATCATGCATCACCCCTCACTTCTACACTAACATTTTCATACAGTGATGCGATAGACATACGAGTATGGATATAAATATGTGTTAATAATTGTTACAGCATTTACGCTATAACAACAGCGGTAACGGAATGTTTGATGTAACATTTTTAGCAGCTTTAACACATTACAACACGAGAGTGTTACGGCTGTTGGCTGGGCATTGTTTTCTAATGAGATATATTTAATGTCGCCAGCCAAGTACAGAGAATACTGATACATAATTTACTATTATTCATTTCCCCACACGAAGAGTGAATCTAGGGGTCATTGGCATTCAAACAGTTTCAGCATAAACAAAAACAATTCTGATTACTTAATTCATGCCTAAACACCTGAAATAACACATACGTTATCTGTCGCCCAAGTAATTTTCTGTATTCAACTCTGAATTACTGATAATAAACAATAGATACTATACTCGGGGCGATTAGTATAACAAAGTACAACATCGGATGCTCTTTTAATTTAAATATTATGCATTTAAACCATATCTTTATATTTGTTTCATTGTACTAAACATGTCGCCAGCTGCAGCGCACGTACATTACTCGTGGAATTCCTGCCAGTAGTGACGTGTTTCTCCTTGCTATTGAGAAACACAACAACCAATTAAGCAACCAACTAACAACACTTCATATGAGCTGAGTAAAATTGATAAAATATTGAATTCTTGTATGTGGGGGAATATGTTGTACTTCTCGATAAATGTTTAGCTATCATTGCGCAAATAGTCAAATATGTAAACTGTTGTATATTTATTAAATATGGCTGTCATTGTTTGAGGACCTCTATAATAAATCCCTTTAAATGGTGATATTTAAACTTTTACAGATTACACGTTGCATCGGGTATAATCGTTTGGTCCATAAAGATTTAACTCAATATGTGGTTTAATTTTGCTCAATTTCCGATACCTAATTGCCTCTCTGAGGCATGTATAGGTAAACAGGCGTATAGCACTGGGCTTTCAGTGCCTATGCACTGTACGCCAAATAATGGCCATGCGCCGAGACAGCTATGACGGCTATGACTGGACAGTCCTCTGACTACTGGTTGGTGTTAATTGTCAATACGATAAGGGAATGCGTCGGCGTACATTAATTAATATAGATGTGAAAAATAAGATCGATTACAATATTACTTCATTCTGTAAGTTACCTTTCTCTGTCCGATATCTCAAACAAACTTAGCACTTAAAAAAAAAAAAAAATCTTATGTCTGAGTTTTCGCTAAACTTTGAGAAAACTCAGCAATTTGTATTACTCGAGGGGAAAAATTTACAAACTGATTTTTAAATCTCAATGATCACTTTACGCGAATAAAAGTGAAAAGTGTGCACATTAATGATTCCATTGTGTCAGAATAACAATTCAAAACACTTACCATTCTTGGAAGCATCTCCGAAAACTGCGTCGTTGATAGATCTCTTGTTCACGCTCCTACCGAACCTGAATAATTGGATAGTTCCGGTCATGTTATGGTCTCATGTACTATACAAATTGCAATGTAACTGTGAGAATAGCTACATCAATATCCGATCCAATAACACAGGTTAGGATCCGATTATCCTATGTTCGAATACCCAATGGTTTTACTAATAGCAATCCATGACGTAAGCCTCGATTTAAGCCCTGACTATCCGTACGACAGTCTCAAGATAAAGCAAATGTATTTGGTTTGATTTCAACAGCGAAACTGGACATTACTTTCTCAATAAGGAAATCTATATAATATAATGTGAAATAACTATTTGTAATGTCCACCATCAACATATAATCCCATTGAATTATATCGGGGAATAATTAACTGTGTGAAATAGACAATATTTGTATATTGTGCACTGTTTTGACATGGTGATAACACAACCGCAAAAGTATCAGCGATTATATAGCCGCTTCATTTCCTGACAAGGAAAAGATACATTAATTTAGTACTAGAACTGTCTATGGAAATGTGGGCGAACTGGTAAACTACATTTGTTTCAGCGCATTCAAAAGTGGGTAATGCGTACAGCTCTTTATGATCTGTTCACATTGTATTTTCAATGTATATTATAAAATTCACTTCAAAAGAAATATATTCATGTCGAGGCTGGATAGCATAATGCATTAAAGCGAGTTACTATTGTCAGTAAAACACTCAGTAACATTAATCACACACTTAACTCAAGACTAAGATATTTTCATTGGTTCTGTATGACAATTCCACATTGCCGGTACATTTTTCAACGAGAACATTGAACGAAAGTGGTAAGTATTTACCTTGGGCGTCCAACGATTGCATAATACTCGTTCAGTGCTTTCAAGTATTGGCGTAGTTGGTCGGGTGACCGGAACTCAGAAGGCCTGTCGGGAGGTGCCAACATGGCGTCTTGACACGTGACTTCCATGACGACAAGAGAGAATACCAAAAGGACTGCTATGACGACTTTCTGCATCTTGAATGTTGTTTTGTTGCTCCTGAAAATAATTAAATTGTACTTGTTTTTAAAAAGAAATATCTACTTTTTATATCTATGTGTCAGTGTTTAATCATTTACTACTACATAGGCCGTTCGATTGGATGGTAGCACAATTATTTACCGATCTGTTTAAATACTGCTATATATACAGTTCGGGTGGATGGCAGCACAGTGGTATATTCTTGGAGCCAGGGGTTTTGAATTCGAACCTACCCTGGAGACCAGACCCCAAAATTACGAAACATTTTGAGTACGATTTCATCCTCAAGCTCACAGTTTATATGAGGATGTGTGAACAAAACTTTGTTGAACATGAAATCGTACTCAGAAAATGTTTCGTAATCTCTCGGCCAGACTTTACTGTTCGCTGAAAGTTATATTTCCAACGCGACCATGACATAATGCGTTATTTGTAGCCTACTATGGTAGTGCGGGCATCATCCTTGGTTCGTCAGTACCAGCAGAAGCTAACAAGGTTACTGCAACATTCAGCGCTATGCGTGTTGTAGGTTTCCTCCTACCGTAAACTGATACGTCACTAGAAGTGAAATAAATGGTTCTACACTCGTATAAAAGTCGTGGCACTGATTTCCTCAAATCGTGTCCTGTCCGATTTTGTTATTTTATTTTATTTTGATTTTTTTTGCAGTAGGAAACCAGCAAGCACCGGTTTATACTGATGAGAAAATTATGATAAATGTATTGAGTGAAACATTTTATCCTGCACGCATCGGGAAAGTACATCCGCTTAAATTGATGCCGTATTTCCGGAGCGGGTTCAACTCCAGAATGATATTCCACTTTGCTACCACCCGCAGCATGAAATTAGTAGCAACAAACATAAAAAATAAACGTCAGCAAGATTTTCAAAATCCTTAGGGGAGAAATAGCACGGTAAAAATAAATATTGGAATGTAAAACATGTGGCTAATATTCGAGTGTTACTGCCGATCAATCGGCCACGTTTATCAACTTCATTAAATTTTTAGTTTTACTATTGAAACATGAAAGTTTAGTTTATTCATTAACAAGTACATGTATATTCTACTTCATTCAAATATTTTCTTTTCTGTCACATAACTTTCAAATAAAACAACAATTTCGAAAACGTATTATTAATATTATTAATTCCAATTGCAAATGCATTGTACATATATTTTTATTTTTAATTATATGTTTCCCTACAATTTCAACTAAATTTGCTTTATAATGTAACATAACACACATACCTTATGAGTAACAGGTCTTCAAGCTTGTTGAAACTTTTGAGGAAGGGACCTAATCCCAGAGCTTTATATATAATCCCACAGAAGCTTAGCTGTCAGGAACAGGCTGTACTCAATTTCCACATCTTCAAGATAACAACTCTATAAAATCGGAATACATTTTCCCGCGACATTTTGTTCTATCCTTAACTATTGTTTAGGAAAATAGTCACAGCGGGGATTCGGTTCTCTTCGGGCTTTCCCGGCATGCTATTCCGCGAAGCGGCGACTGAGTAATAGATATGACATTACCAGATGGACATTGAAGGCATTGTGAGCTGGATGATTCCCCCGGACATGATTGTAACACTAATGAGGCGCAGCAATTGACCCCAAGATCGGGCCACAATCTGCTGTGGTCACTTTGATGAGAACACCACGGGGGGTCACTTGTGTATGACGAGGAATTAAAGTGAGAATGGAACCCTAAGTTTTGCGCAAGGAAATCCTTATTTTGTAACTTGCTCTAAAAGGTTTCGGTTATTTCATTACTCAGTATATAATTTATTTCTGAAAATGTCGAACATGTTCTCAAAGATATGGTTCTGTTTCTCGAAGTGTGTTCGTCTTGGAGTTGAGTTGGTGTCTTGATGGAGTTGTGCTTTACCGGAAGTGGCCGGCCCTGTCAGTGCGTGCACGTCGTGTATAGACTAATCTGATGGTTCGAAGAAAGGTGAGAATACGTTCAACCCACCCAGAAATCAATTAATCATGATATTCTAATTAATGTGAAGTTTAAACAATTAGAGAATAACCCACGAGATACGAGTGATTACGGAAAATATGTCCCGAGTGAAATTAATGTTCACAGTTCCGAG
>JAUTBT010015316.1:0-42248 GCA_032361225.1 Lepetodrilus schrolli
CGGTAATATTGAGATGTAAGAAATGACACTGTGATCAAAGTATGTAGACTGATTGATACTTAAGCATGTCTAGTCATTTACTCAACTAAGCGTGACTGTTGACTGCGAGCCGTGGCTGTTACTGTAACTCTTTGCCTTTTTATGATCTCTCCATAGAACGCTCAATGCAATAATGCAGGGGTGGGGGCCTTAAAGTAGTGGTACATCGAGGGTTGACTGTAGTAATGCTCTCATATATTCATATATCATTCAAAGTTGAATTGTTCTAAGACTATTGAGTAAACTGTTAAACGTTATACTAGTAGAATAGTATCTGTTCTGTAAAAGAACTCAATTAAACAAATGTGTAGAAAAATCAAATGCATAGTGTTTAAGGTAAAAATGTGTTTAGCAATGGAAATTTAATACGTCAACCAGCTGTGATTGTATCTAAATGTTCACCAGTGATTAAGAGTGCCAAAAGATGGTCATGTATCTCTAGAATCCACACAGCACACTAAAGCGCCTTACACATTAACGGGGATCAATTTTCAATCATCACGACAAGCATTGCCAGAATCCTATACCATTGTTTTGTAGGTGACAAGTCTGTTAAGTCCAAACTTGAGAGAAACACGGTTTTGCCCCTAGGTGGGTTCAGATGATCCCGTTCCCAACACACAGCACATTGACAAAGGGACAGGTCTGCAGCCGCTGGTCGCATCTCCCCTAATGATCCCCTCTGTCATTTCCCCATCCACTGCTAACAGCTACAGCTTATTAAAATCTCTCATTTCTCTACCTGCCTCCTCCCATACACATTATTGAGACCTACATGTACATGTATTCCATCCATTGTCCGTATAGCCAGCTACTATACTTGAGCAATTATTCAAAACAAGAAATATGAAGAATGGACATCATAGCCCATAATGGTACACTACCTGAATTCTAGCATAGTACATCAATCTCAATACCATTAAACAATCTGTCGAACAAAATTAAAATAGGGTTAATTCTTCCATTACTAGTATGAGGTTTTAACCTTGAGTAAATGTATTATGTATGCCCATATATGTGTGCCATAATGTCTTCTCTTCTCTCTGTGCTTGCCACACGTGTTCTATGGATGTACCCTACCTGAAACAACCCCACAAGAAAGGATTACACCCAGCTGGGGTTTTCAATCCAAAAGAACCCTTCAGGTAGTATTTCAAAAGTGCATAAGAGTGACAGTGGCTTCACACCTCGAGGTGTCATTGTTGTTGCTTCTCATCGAGGCCAAGTTGCGGCCAATGATTGTATTGAAGAAGACTTGACAGATGTACCTTGAAAGAACAGGAGCCAATGTTTTCTCTATGAAACTAGATCTCCCGTGGCTTTGTTCGCAGTGTCAAACATGCTCACGACACAGGTAAAGAAGTTTAACATGGCAAGACTTTGTAATCACAGACATAGCACGCAAAGGAAGGAAAAATGAATAGATTTGGACACTGAGTTTTGCAATAAAATTGATCTCCTGGCCTTGCTGGACCCCGTGCTGTGATTCCTTGGGGAGTCAAAAAAATGAATAAATCTACAACTGAAACACAATGTAACATTAAACCACCAGGTAGACTTTAGTACCTCTATATTTATCATGGGGCGTGTATCACACACGTGTCCTGTGTTTCCTATTTCAGTGAAGCAATCAGAGTGGCCTGAATCCTGTTTGCTATTGTGGGTGAAAGGATAAGAGATTGATGTCACAAGCACCTTGCTTGATTGGGTCCGCCCATCTGAAGGAGCTCTGTGCTAATCAGGTCTCAGATTTATTGCATAACTGATGATTTCTCCACAAAGGTCCATCATGAGGTGGGGGATGAGCTGGAAAGAACGAACACTTCTTTGTTGCCACAGCCCCGCAATACTATTGTCACTGACGTGTGTTCTGTCATTTGAGGTGACATTTCTTCGCTTTCCATTACCTGGCAGCATTGTATGTCATAGACAACCCTAGTAAGGAGATGTAGGCTGGAAGGAGGATAAAAGACAGCATAATTATTGGTTTAACACCGACTCTGTTTGTGGATATTGAGGCAGTGCGATAAGCAACAAATCAACTATTCAGATGACATCACATTCTGCTTGCATTTATCAAAAGAAATTCATAAATTAACAGTTTAGACTTTTTTTAAGGATATATGTATTTTTGCATTTAATTAGTTTGTGCTGCAAGATAGCCTGAAAGTTATTGAATACAACTAGCAATACAGCAAATAGCAAATGTGATGTTACTAGGGTTGATCAAATATATCGATAATCGCAATTATCGTTGATGTTACTAGGGTTGATCAAATATATCGATAATCGCAATTATCGTTGATGTAACTACATTTTAACGATTATCAATATAACAAATCTGTGTTATAGTTATCGATAAATATTTATAGATTTACAGTACGTACGACTAAATAAAGCTTTAAATGTACTTGTAATGCACTTGTAATACAAACTACAAACTATAATTCTGGGATAATGTTTATAGTATCATGATCAAGGAAAATAGTGTTAAATAATTAATAAAAGTTCAATAAAGATCACAACAGAAATCTCAGTTGAATGCAGCATTAAAAATGGCAGCATTTTATTGTACAGGTGTATCACGTCAAACTAGCAAACTTCTAAATACTTCTATTAACCAAAATACTTTTGACAAGTCCATACGACTGCTGAAAAGATTGTTTTATTCTCACTATTCATGTACAATTTTCTTCATTGGAATATTATTAAATACGTTCAAAATGCCGTTTTTTTACAACAATGATGTCCATGTAACTGATAACATAGAATACGGTGGCAGAATTAATATTGTTCTGCTCTACGGAAAGGAAACTGATTTTCCTAATATTTATCGATAATTGATCGATAATTACTCAACGATTATCAATATGTAATCTGTACTGATAGCCAGCCCTGGATGTTACCAATATGACAATGATATATATTTCTTAATAAGAGGTGCAATAGGTATTTGTAATTGTTATACAATAAAATTTGTTTGTTTGGTACATTACTAAAACTCATTTCAAATCTTAGTCATTATTTACTATGTTCCATTATATAGCTTCGACATGTTCTCATTTGTATTTGTGTTTGATTTATTCATACATCTGACTTCAGAGTGTTACAAATGACCTTATAACATCAGTACACTAACACAATATGAAACGTAGTCCAACATGAAATGTGAACAAGCTTAAAGGATGACAATTTACATCCTAGTTGTCACATGGGTAATGAGAACTTTGATTACCGCTATAATATTAACCATCAAGTGTAGGCTATACGGGCAGGTCAAAGGTCACTCTAACAGTACATGTCTAACAGTACAGTCTGGATCAACGTACAGAGGGGATGGGTTCTCCTTCAGGTCCAAATGTTATCCTTTGACAGGATCAGGCCCTACAAAGACGGGTCCTAACACCCGCTCACAGGTCTTATTGGTAACAATGACCAAATTAACAATACATGCATTGTCATCCTTAAATTCTGGGTCTGTGAGCAGGGTATTTAACATTGGAATTACCGAGCAGTCACAAGCACACACACGCAGACTGAAATGATCATCGCATTCTGTCTGATCAAAGACGAGCAACGAAGCTTTCCAGGCTTTGTTCCTTGTGAGACAAGTGTGGGTTTTAATGCCACCTGCGATAAGGGCTTCAATAGTAGTAATTATAATACTGCAATTCATGGCACAATCGCGGCAATAGAATCAGCTCCCACCCTCATTCGCCACACCAAAGCCTGTTATTTTGATTCAAATGTAATTGTTTCAAATGTAAGGCCAATATTTCACTAGGAGGAGGAATGCACATTATTTCTGAATTCAGTAATTAATATTTGCTTCCATGGTGTGGTTGCTGAACTGCAGTTTCATTCATTGGGATACTGCAATCTCCATCCTACCTTCATGAATTAAATATTTCTATGATCAAACCTCTCAAATGAGCATCAACAATAATATTTGCATAGTTTACAATAGATAAGAAGGTTTAATGCATAATATGTAGTATCAAAGTTTTGTTGAAAGTAACTTAAATGACATTAGGTCATGCATAGAAAACCACCAAGGCGAAGCTTACTAATGTTCTGTGCTACTTGCTTCCCAATTGAAAACAATTGTAAGGACAATATTCAGATTAAACCAAATTTACAATATTATCCTTAGTGAAATATCATGAACTTTTGAACACAGTACAACTATGCATAGCTAGTTGATTTAATAGATAGATAAAACAAAAGTGTCCATTGAAAATGTATCAATACGCTATCTAATTGAAGAGAGGATTATGATAACTAATTAAATTTATAAAAATATGTGTATTGTTTAAAGATTAAAGCACATGATTGTCTATATAACTGTGAATATTGGATGGAAAATGTATTTCTATTCAGTAGTTTGTTAAAAAGTGAAATTGTGTAACTAAATAAAGAGAGTGAACTAAATAAAATAGCAATTCGAATGCCACATATTTTCATGTATTTACTAATGGGGAATAGTTAGCAAACCATAAACCACATAGGATCCAAAAGACCAGAACCACCGCAAAACATCACATTTAATGTCCATTCTTCAAAGTCAGCTAGCTGAAAATATTCCCATTATTTCAAATTAATACAAGCACCCCATGGAGGAAAACCCTCCAAATCATAACGTATTATCCAAAACCAACCATTGTTTAAGATGAGGCACAGTCAGTGAAGGTGGCAATCAATAAATACAGTGTCTGTTCATACCAGAATATTTCCTGATAATGCTACAACAATGTCGAATAATTCAATCCATCGGCTACCTACATCATTATGCACTATCACTAGTATCGGTATGAATAAATATGCATGTTGGCAAACATCCAAGCAACTGAAGTGTTTTCCATGTTATTCTAAATTACAACAAAGCCCAATGTTAGGCAAGTGTTTTCGTGTCCAGAGACCAATTTCACAAACAGAACATAGCTTTGTGACCGTCTTAGAAAACCACTTCAAACACAATTTCTCATCTTCTGGTATTCATAAAAAATAAGAATGGTATTATTAATTTTATTCCAGGTCAATTTGAAAGCACAACCACATTTTACAATACAATTACACTGGGCTGTTCTACCTTTGTAACGTCCCGTCTTGATGCCACGATACGTTTTATACAACGTCAACCAAATCAATAGGACAGACCATCAGGACTTACCATCAAGTAAACAGAGAGATAGGACTACAACTAATATTTGAAATTAATGTAATGGAATATTTAGCCGGGATTAAAATTGACTTTTGCAAAAAATGTTTTATTATTTTTACTCATGTGTATGAATACACAATTAATTTTGGAAGACAGTGGTTCATTTCATACAATTATACATAGGCAGTAAGGCCATAGCTATTTGATCCCATGTATATGGATCCGCCGACCCTATTTATTCTAGTTTTGAAAATACAAATAATTATTTTTATTATATTCCGTTGACAGTGTACTAGATATTAGAAAATAATAATATTATTATTATTATTATTATTATTGTTTTACGTCGCAGCGGGAATATCTCACCCATAGGCGACGACAGAAAATAATAATAATAAATGGTAAAGGAACATCATTGGACATGAACAATTGGACAATGGTATTCAAGCCAATTGTATTGCTTACTGGTAAATATGTAGAACAAAAGTATAATTTATAACAATTACTACTATTTATAAGTGCAGTACTTTGAAATAAGTGTGCATTCAAATCTGAACAATTTATATGAACTGGTGTTGATAACAATTGTTGACAATTATGTGTATGTCAACCGACCTTTCATAATCTCCAATTATTTTTTTTTAATTGGATCCAACCGACTGGCCAAAATATCAAATAATATTTATTTAAATTTTCAACCACTCGAGCCAAAATTATCACAGAAAAATCTGTAAACCAGGGAATCAAATAACTATAGCCTAACTTTAAAATGTTTAATTCTAATACCAATACTGTGGATGAAGGCTGACCAAATTAATACATCAAGACTGCAGAAGTAACAAGGAATGAAAATTATCAATTCAAAATATTTGACACAATCATGGATGTATCTGAAAATGTACTTGTATTTGTTTCATAATAATTAATACTAATGGCTTCATTTCCTTTCGAAATAACTCATTTATTGAAGAAGAAAAAAAGCTTTTTATTTTCAGATATATACAAGAATTATAAATTAACAATACTATCTTACCTGTGAACTCAATCAATTCCATGTATGATGTAGATTGCTTGTGAATACCTATTGATCATCCAATGATGCTCAAATTGTTTGACTCAAAAGAGCAGTTCAATATCTATTGAAAAAATAGTTATGTAACCTATTATAATTGTAACATGTTGTAATTTCATAGCAATTGACCACTACCTGAGCCAGGTAATCTGACAACCAATCAGAACAAGGCCATCCAGGTGAACTCAGCCATTCACAGTTCAGGTAGAGGAAACTGCCGGTGTGACAGTAAACCAATAAAGGTGTTAGTTGGAAGGTGTTAAGTTGACGGGATTGCATACACAGGTCTTGTCAATGGGAGTGATGGATTGTTTGGACAATCATCAAGTCCTAATTGAGAGGATTACAAACAAAAGTAACGGGGATCAGCTTTCCTTTTGGCACCAATCACAACAAAGCTGCATCATCGTTTCACAACACATGGATAATAGTCTGCTTTTTTTTAACAATAATACCATTTGATTGGCATCTCGCATTTATCACACTATCAATAACAGCATTAATGTCATCAGCCAGTAATTTGATGGGTAATAAATAAAGTTTTGAAAATCTTGAAGTTATAGTGCTGGAAAATGCAAACTAGGATTGTTCTTGTATATTTCCCAGAGAGTTGAGGATAAGTGAATGCACACTAATAATGTGGTGTTTTGAGCATTTTAACATAAGGGAGTGGATCTGGCACATCATAAATATATTTGTTGTTGTTGTTGTTGATATATCAACATCATTGAATAATGAATTTCTAAACTTATTAATATTACTTTATTTATTTATTTATTTATTATTTTAATTCAACCAGTTTAATATAAATGTATTTAATTAAATAGGTACCACATATTATAATACTACTTGCATAAGTTGTCAAATACATTATGATATTACATGAATAAGTTATCAAACACGAAATAATACAGAATAAAATTTCTAACTTTGCCTAATTATTGCATGAAATCAAATCTATTATCTAAATGAATGATTCTTGGATATATTGATCCATCAAGTCTCTTCTTTTACTACCTTTGTGAAAGGCTATGACTAATTCCTTATAGAACAACAAATATTTGTTACATGCTGGCATCCCCACTCAAACTCCAGCAATCTCTCAGGATGATCAATCTTCCTCATTATCCCACTTTGTGTATCTCTGACAATTCTGCTCCCTTATCTAAAACACTGGGCCCAGTTTCCACAGCTACTGGCCCAGAAGCTTTGTGTAATTCCAAGACAGGGCAAAATTGACAGAAATCAGCTATTTGGTGACTCCACTGTCTCATGGAAAAAGATATGGCCAATCAAACATCAGGATGCTTCTGTGCTGACCAATGAAAACATGGAACGCTTGCATATTCTCCAGATTGAGGTGACCTAACAAGAGAAATGTTCCCCATGCTTGACACCAGTGACTGCCTATGCTAACCTGGAACTGAAAACCGTTTGTGGGAGTGGAATATATGGGGGTAGATAATTGACTTAATATGCTATGTACAACGCTCCAGTTGCTAATTATACATAATTGCTAAATTGTTGGGAATCGACATGGAAAATCCACTTGACTTGAATCAATAATAATATCCATAATATAAATACATGGATGCATGATATTAAACTCAAAATTAATAACATATATTTGTAAACTTATTTATATTTATAGTAAAACAGTACATTTCTAATAAAACCACCTCCACATTTATCATTTATTGCCAATAAATAAATAAATAATATAAATTATATCAGGTGAAATCATTGCCAGGAAACATTGTTGAACAAAGTGCACAAGAGCACCTGGCTAAGCAGTAAACATTAAAGTTGATACAATGTTAATGTTTCAACTCCCTGCTGTAAACCTACCTATTATCAATATTAATTGTGTAGAATAGATCTAACTACTGTTAAAATACAAATATAAAACAGAATAATAAAAAAAAAACTGAAAAATATGCTTTCAAAATTTTTAAATGCTCAATATCTGTAACTTGAAACCACTTGCCAACATATGGTTCTCTTCAAGTTCCTCTGTCATGAACGGCGAGTTGTGAAAACAAATCTGTGACAGGTCAAACATCAAACACTTTCCTACTCACAAACATCTAAAGAAGAGAATCATACAATATATCTGAGCTCATTATGAATATAAGTCGACGGTAGGTATCGGAATGTATATAATGTGAATATAGGTCGCCAACAGGAAAATGGCTCGGCGCCTAGCCACCACTCTACGCCATCCGTCATTCGCCCCCGGACATAAATATTTATCTAGAGGGTTTGATATGGAGCAGTCTACACACCTGCACATGATAAATACTAAAATGATACGAATTTGAACGTGTCATGATCACCATCGTTTTCCGCCATATCTTGTATTTCTAATGTTGGTCCCATTCTCAGTCACAGTCGTTCTACACGCCCAACGAAGCCATATGCATCACGTCACACCTTTTCTTACCTAGATCCATAATCGATGTCCTCTGTGTCCAAATATATATTTTTTCTCAAGAATATATTCCCCGAAAGCCCGTTTAATTACATTTTCTTCATAATTTAAGAAAATTTGGTTCTAAGAGAGGCTGGCACTCGGATCAATGACGGACCGCAGGTGCCTGGAAGGTGTTCTCGGGTCTTATCGAGACCGCCCTGAAACCGCGACATAAATTAACGTAGCCACTGCCATACATTCACACGGACACTGGCATCTAATACAAATCAGTACCTACCATTTTTTCGTCTTGGATTCTTCTGTTTTCTTCTCCCCCACCTGGTTACTACCTCTGCCATGTTTTCATTTAAAGCGAACTGAGCTGGGAGGACCTTGATAAATGCGCATGTACCGTTATTCGTAACGACAGCTTCCGGTCGCCAGAGTAGACACTTTCACGTGGAGAAATTTCCTTCTTACCGCCTGTTTCCTGAAACTTTAATCTGATTAACCATAACAGATCGTGTCATCATTGAAAAAGTGCATGAGTTGTTTCCGATCCGCGAGAGGTTTTTGTTTTCACTTTGGCGCGGCCGTGGTTGATGCGTCTCTCGCGACACACGGAATGGCCAGGTGCCCGGTTTGATCACGCCCTCGTGTGTCAGCATCCGCCGTCACCATCAACATGCATGTTACCTTTTGGCGATACCTTCACACAAATTAGTTCTCATTTCTTGATATTACATACACACGCTTCCCAAGACATCATTGCGTAGTGGTTGCATCATTTAAAAATTAGGTGCTAAAGGGGACTATCTTTGATGGCAAAAGACAGGTTACCTTTGATCTTATAAAAACCACCTGAAGTCCTCGAAATCTGACCAATGGTTCTAGTGTGGTAAATTTATGTCTGGATTTGAGCATGGGTGCATAAATTAGGTAGTATGTGTATGATGATGGTGCTTTATTTTAGTATGAGAGTGTAATGAGGTCGCAATGACTCCTTTGGTGATAAGGTGGCCTGATTTGCTAGCGAGTCGGGTCGGGGAGGCTGGCTAGCTTTAGCAATGGGAGAACTACAGAGAGGTTCTCTGTAATATAATCGCTTGTGCCAAAACGCGCTGAGTGATTATTGTGGCAGCTACAGTCTATATTTCCGTCCGTTTCAGATGGTTGGAGAAATGTGACCGAATGTTCGGGACTTCACGCGTGTGCCTGACTGTACCTACGAGAGGCGCGCATGTCTACCTTGCATAGGCATAGACCAGCTGATGACTGTCAAGTGATCAAAAACCATGCATGGTGCCTGCGCTGCATGGAACGACCTTTAGCCGTCACAGTCGAATGCTCAGGGGATGCTATTTGAATATTGTGCGTGCAAGTGTAGACGCGTTATAGATGGAACATAACGGAATTATTAAGCAATGTGATTATGGAATCGGCCTGATAGACTACGGTATGACAGTTGGGGCGGTTGCGGTATAAATATGAAATTAACTGATGCACATAGAAGTTCGCTTTGAATAATGGTACCGTCATGTTCAGTCATGTAGAACTTATAAATCACGCAAAAGAAAATTACTAGTAATTATAATGCGACTATTCAAAAGATAACAGACAGGCTATTGTTATTAAATTGTCTTTATTTGGTTACCTGGATATTAAATAAATTTAATTTTATTATAGGTAAAATGGTGATCAACAGACGCCACATGGCCGTGAAAGGCCTCTATTTAATTAACAGGTAAAATTAAAACATGACATTTGGTGCGGTTTCAGTAGGTATAGAAAAATATGAAATTTCAATGGAGAAAAACTAAATATCGTAACAGTACAAGAAGGGAAGTCAAGGATATTTGCAATTCTAATGTAATTACGAGTTGTGACTATGATATGGTGAGTTGAGATGCTGTTGACGGCGTGAAGCACCCCGATATGACGATTAGCCTCCACTGAGTCTACACAATAGCCGGTTTGTCCTTCACATCTGGCGGCAAATTCACCTGAAGTGCTGCAAGGTGGCTATGAGTTGCAATCATTTTCTCCCCCTTGCACCAGGATCAAAGTAATTACTCTAGCTATTTGTGTGGTTTGTTCACGCACCGTGCCGGATCATGGTCACCGATCTGCCCCAACCACTCACCCAGGGTATACACCCCGAGTCGTGTGCTGAGACTTCACTGCGAGACCATCTGCCGCATCGTCGTACCCCTTTCTCTAACCTGGACCAGTAGGGTCGGTTAGGCAGAAAGACGGGTCTTGCACAAAAGAGTCGTGCAAAAAAATAAACGCGATCATGTCGGAACCAGTAAGGGGTGTTCTGGTGAATTTTTCGCGTATTAATCTGTTGGAAAACGTGCTCATAACAGCGTTCAAATACATTTACATAACGGTGAAATGAATGCCGAGAATAATGGGTTTTTTATTCAGAAGAATTTTGTTGAAATGAAAGATACGTGTGTTAACTACTAGTGTATTCTTCGAAATTAACGAACAGTTGGTGTTAACCTGGTTGAAACGCTGCAGAAAGAAATGAAATCTGGTTGCTTGATAATGTTCAAAGACAGGGTGAATAGCCGTTGAATTCTATATTTGACTACCAATATTTTTGTCAAAATAACTTTTCTAATAAACTATTGTGGCCTATCTAAATGTGTATAGTGCAATATGATCTTAATTATTTTAATTTAAAATATTTTCTTAATCGCATGTAATTTTCATTTTATATGTAGGCCTAATGATGGGCCTATGTTATATTTCTTATGTACATGCTATATACTTTACGTTAGGACATCATGTTCTATTATTTTCATTATTGGAAAATAAATATTGCAATGGTATTTATGAATATCTTTGCTGCGTTCATATGGAAAAACTAACTTTTCAAAATCAATTCTTAATATAGTCCAAATCTACAGTGTCATATAATGTCAGCTGTTTATCTGCGTTATGTCATTTCTATTTTAGTATTGATGTATTTGCCCTAGTGTACAGTGCTAATGCGTATGCTATTATGGTATCCCGGAGTATTAATGTATTAATGCGTTAATTGAAAAAGGAAGAAGTCATCAGTTGTCTTGGTCGGATTCAAGTAAAGAACGAAGCAATTACTCGTAAACCTGTGGTGTTCTTAGAGTTTGTTTGAAAGGTTCCTGGAGGAAAGTGTTCATACTATATATAGAGCAAACCATTTTGCAACAAGCACAATACTATTATGACCTCGTATATTATAATTATTTTTGGAATTCGAATTAACATTAAAGAACTAGTCTAGTTCTTTTGCATCTCTTATGCGTGTTTTATTATAATATCAATGGCTACTGTTTCCACAGGTATAGAACAGTCCATTGAAAACCTGTCTCTACAGAATCAGCATGAAACGGAATGCCATTGCTTTTACGAGCCCCCGGGTTAGATACAGCAGTATTTTATATTGTCAATGTCTCTATTAACAGGTTCAATTATACAAACATCGAATCCACAATAGTTTATGACGATCGTTTTAATTCATGCATTTGACATTATCCAATAACAATATTCTTAATAATAACTGGACGTGGGTTTCATCACAGGGGTTGAGTTAATAAACGAGATTATACGAGATTAAAGGTAGGCAGAGAAGCGCTGGGCCCGTATAGTTCTCATTGGGAAAATTACACACATTTTCCTCCAATGTCAAGCGGGTCCATAACGCGGACCCCCCTTGGGGGGACACTACACCTGGACCCTCAACCCCCAACCACCGCTTGAGTTCCGAGGGTGGGGGCATGCTGTCTTAATTACGGCTGGTGATGTTCCTGTTTATAGTCTTTTGTTCTTGAGGCTGCAGTTAGGTTTCATTACGTTTTACTAATAATACAGTCGTCTCGCCAAACTATATCGCCGTCCTATTTGACACTTTACGTGAAAATTACCGACACCTGCCTGTCTTTTGTATACTGATCACCGTATTTGCAGTGACACGATAATTTTTCGAATATGTAAATTTGTTGCAGTTTAAATGTCCGGGGTATATCATCAGTTAGATGAATAGAGTTGAATACCCCCGGATGTGGTAAATGTTTGCCATATTCCAAGCAGTAAACTATATATGTATCAATCATGGTGTACAGTTAGTGGTGTGGCATGGAATTCTTGTATACATTGTATACATGATTGTGAATGTCACATGTATGCTATCTGTGTGTAGAGTGTAGAAAAATAATAGTGTATTCCGGTCTGTTTACCTATAATACCATTGTACAGCATCCATTGACGATAAAATATCCAGCACCAAATGCCCGTCCTTTCCATCTGGATAGCAATCCGTGAAGATATACTTGTGACATTATTTTATCAAAATTAGTATTATTATCTCGTCATTGAAATCCAAGTTCTTCCAGGTAAATAATTGTGGATTACCTCTATTGTTTGTGTTGTGTATGCGTAGAGTAGGTCTATACTTATACGAGGTTCAACTTAGGCGCAGAATAGTTGTAAACTCTGTTCTGTCCTGGTAATCATTGGTTAGTCTGTACCAGTCATGGCCCGTCAGTATTACCAAAGCACGTATACCTATTGCGTCTCCCTTTGTAAACGAACACGATTTTAATTAAACTGGAAGACAGCAAAAACTTCAATTCTTGGAAATTGCTTACTGTGTTGGAAAATCAAACCCGAACACAGATATTAATCCTTAAATGTTTCTTACAAACAAGTTTTAATTTTACTCCTTATTCTATCTATACAATGTATACTCTTGCTAAAAATGAGTGTCACCCCTGAGCTATTTGCTATTACTGCGAACCATGCTATCGGTGGATACTAATTTGGTATAAGTAACGATTGATTGCTGGATTTTGTAATGGTGCCTAAAATTGTAAGAATTGGTATTTTGAAAATATGCATTACCCTTTTATGGCAGGTGCGTAAAACAACAATTTACGTATACAAGTGTGTTCAATAGACCAACTCTTTAACACTCCGGGTACCTAATATAATCGTAGCTCGAGTGGTATTAGAAAGTGACATGGGGTGAAAGTCATTAATTTATTATTATTATTGTTATTATTATTATTATTATTATTATTATTAGCAAGAGAATGTGTGAGTGGATGTGCAGGCGTGCATGCACACTGAGACACAAATGGATAACGATAGTATACAAGGTGACGGGACACCGGTATTATCAATTATTAGTCATTGCCCAGTGAAATGTTATACATTTAAAATTCTAAATATCGTATTTCAGACAAACATGGCTTTGTTGTAATTGATGCAGTCTATGGGTCGGAATCAAAATTATAAGCATGTATGACAGCTACACATTTACCTCAAGCATTTGTTTAATTTCAGGTGTAATAAAGTTTCGTAATAGAAATTCAGTTTACCTGTATTTGAAATTATGTTATGACTACTGTCAGTATTATGACTACTGTCAGTATTATGACTACTGTGTCATAACACTGAGCATTGTACACAGTAACCGTGTTGACTTTGTGATATCATATCTTAAATAGGAGATAATTGTAACTGTACCTAGATGTATATAAACCAGTGACTATTCAGCGAATCTATTTAATAAGCGTTGTTTGAAGATACAAAATCACGCCCAGATGGTATGCTATATTTTGTTGACTAAAGATCACCAATATTTGTTTTGTTAATGATCTGCATATCCACTATTCTGTTTCGGTGTCGCTTCGGGTTTGAAAATTAATACGATATTCATACACAATGTCGATATCGCCCGTCTGTCATAAATATACACCTTTATTCCTAAACCAAACCAGGCCAAAATGTTCAATGCCTTTTCGAGATCGCTTCGCCCATTGTTCTTTTGTATTCCTCCGCGGTCTATTTGTCGAGAGGCGGTAACCACCGCCCCTTTAAAGCTCTGATTGGAAATTAATAGCGTCTCTCACCTGGTTGTTAATTGCAGCGCGGAGGTAACCGCTTACCTGTAATTAACTATGAAAAAAGGCTTTTTGTCGATCGATTGTTTATCATTCACACCTTGGATCAAAGAAATAAGGAATCGTGGGATGGATATAGCACGTTAAGTCATAGAACGCCGTCGGCGGCAGCTGTCGAGGCGTACAACGTTCACAGGGACAGCTCTCAAGACATCATTTCAGTTTTGTGTGTCGTTTGTAATTAATGAATTTATGATTGGGTATCCTTTGATTTCAAGCTCTCGAGAAAGTGCAATTATCAGTTCTATAAGTGGAACAAACGGAACACGAAGCATTGTCAGCTCTGGCTATTATTGACATTCTTATTTAAAAATGAGAAGAGAACATTGAGTCCTCTTGATCCCGTGAACAGGAGGAGGAGGCATCAATACGACACGACGTATTGTTTCAAGAGCAGATTTATTTACAACTGACAAATGTAGCACAGATCAGCCAATATTTAAAAGTTACTAATAAGCGTTGAAGGAATTCAACACTGAATATGCCATCACTTTTTACATTATTTAAAGTCACTTTAAATAATACTGTTTTGAGGATATTTTCGTAAAGCATATTACAATTTGCCGATGGCTTTCTTTGGGGAAAAAAAAGAAGGTTTTATTAATGCGTCAATGATGTCAAGAACTG
Organism: Lepetodrilus schrolli; assembly: GCA_032361225.1. NCBI lineage: Eukaryota > Metazoa > Mollusca > Gastropoda > Lepetellida > Lepetodrilidae > Lepetodrilus > Lepetodrilus schrolli. The sequence goes on from JAUTBT010015316.1 coordinate 15,267, forward strand.
TTTTGGAGCAGACGTAGTTATACCAATTATTGAGTGAAATGTATGGAATTAATGGTTAAATTATTGAACTTTTGACATAATACAACACTAATACATGTTTTCCTACAAGAAAACTTACAGAGTTCTTTACTTTTTCTAACATTTTTCGCAAACATTTGCTGCATTATCGTTTACTAAAAGTACACCCTACTTTTCAACAAAACAAAACATGCTTACATTTCATTTATTTTTATAACTGTTTTCTACTTTTTATGTTTCACGACTGGAGAGTAATAAAGTTCAGTTCAGTTGAAGCCGGATCATAAAATGTTAATTATGTTCTGAAACTAGTTTGAATTGATTAATGTTAGGCTACTGTATTTGGAATTGGGAACTGAAATGATTCTGAGCATAATAAGGGCATTGTGTTGAATTTATCCTCAAATATAAGTTTGTTAAAGGAATTAATTAGTATTCCTTTCCTGAAAGTAAGTTCTACTTGTCTTGTATATCACAACAATAAGTCATTTTTTGAGCGAATGGGAATTTATGTTTTTGATGATAATACGTATATAAAATAATAAATATGGTAAACACCGGTCAAAGGCGCTCGAACCCGAATACTGACAAAACCACGTCATATTGGGAGTACCTGTGCATTGGTTGAGACATGCAGCAGATGCATCTTCACGTATACCATCGTATAAACGGTGTCAACTTGCAATGTGTGTACAGAAAGTTGTACACTATACATGCATGTTTAATGCAGGTGCAGAATAATCGCATTACTACTCCAATGATCGGTACGTTATACATAATTTAATACTAATTCAAGTACCGCTTGCGGACCTCCGAAACATTATCATTGTTTCTATTAGACACGTGCGTGTTAATGAAAGTACATTGACCCTAACATGACAATCCAATTGACCATATAATTTGAAATGTAACAACATTGACTGGAGTTCATCGGTACACCCGGTGTCTTCCTGGCCGACAGTGTGTACTTCGCTGTAGACAATCCTGTCGGTGACGGTGAAGACCATACTAAACAATCATGTTGACAGACAATCATGACTGAAGCCACCCGTCAACAAACTTGGCCGATAGGCGGGTACCGGGGCGCAAAGTCGCACGCGACGACAATACCTTGGCATGCGCCCCGTGTTATACAGGTATGGGTTTATTACCTGGTGGTCAGGGGCCACGTGACTGGGAATAGCTATCTGGAACGCTTGACCAGTCATCCGTGAAGCGACATAACCGCGAAATCAGGGTGGTAACGTTGTCAATGCTGTATTTGCATAGCGGGTGTGCGGAGAATTGGGCGTTATTCATGGGTGACCGCTTCTGAAGACTTTTCGCCGTGCGTACTGTATCATCCCAGTACAATATAGTCTGACTGATATTGTTGTTTATTGAGCTTGGGGGAATAATAAAACCACCACGACATAAGGGTATATTGTGGCTTCCTTTCCGTACAAACACGAACTCAGTTTTGAGATACACGACAGGTAATAAAGATACCTTTTAACAATTTAAAGAGGCCGCGTTTCTTCATAAATAGTCAGTCCAGCTCCCGAGATACCTTCATTGTTCATCAGTTTCTTCATTGTTACCAAGATACAAAATCCCTAATGAATGTTCTGCATGCATTGTGTTGATTTTAGAAGGACAAGAATATCATCCTATTAAGCGCATGTTACAAGCTGTCATGATAGAGAAGGAAATGTAATCACCCCCAGATGATGGCGGATCCCGACAATCGTCCGAGTGTCCACTTGGCCTGTTCTCACACCCGCCTGTCCCCCAGACATGGGTGGGGATTATCCGGGGATGATAGGATGCAGGTAATTTCCTGATCGCATCAACACCATTGTGGAGGGCTTACATGTGTTCGTTCCTGTATTAGTGCCAGAGATTCGCACATGAATACCTGGAAATAAGTCTACAACGTGGTGGTTGTCAACAATGTATTCTGTTCGGAAAGAATCTCAGTCCTGGGATTATGAAGAAATGTGTAATGTCAGTGTAATATACTATTGATTGTCAGTGACAACTAGTATTATGTCGTAAAATAGTATATCTAGTATAATAATAATAACAATAATAATAATAATAACAATAACACAACAATAATAATGATAGCACCCTCTTTAGAAGTACGAAAGGAAGGACATTGCCATTGGTGCCATTCTCACCATCATCTGTCTTATCTCCATAAGCCATACACTATGTTTCAAGTACACACAACTCGCTGGTATAAGCCTCCGTTGAATATAATTCAAGTGCTTCTATTCTCCTGGGGAAAGGTTCGCAACATTTCGCAATGGTTAATCTGAAAGGAGGATGTTTTTGCTTGATACTCGTGAAGATAACCCGTTTGTTGCTTATAATGTTATGAGATACGTTGATCATTAGGACCAATCCGGATGTATATTACGTTACATAGCCGGACATGTACAGTGCAGTAGAATACAGTGAAGTAATACGCTAATACCACGCCAATACCACAAGTTTAGTGTAGTTAGGACCATGACGGAACAATGCGTCACCAAGATATACAAGTAATGACATGCGCGTGTGTATTCGAGGAATTAGTATCTACGAACGTTTTTGATGTATTGTTTTATCACGCGAGTGATAAATTATTGATATCCACACATGCCAAATACTTATCAACACTTCGTCATTAGTTAACTATGTAATTCGTTACTTAGGTATTTTATAACGACACGTGCATGTGCCATAAACATCAGAGCCAGAGCAACCGCTTGACACCACCGATGTCTCTAATATCGCTTTGTATGACAATTATTTGGAATTTACGTTACATGATGTGTTGTATATTCATTAACGGGATACTCAGATGGTGGATTATGTTTGAAATAGTTTACAACCTGGTGCAAGACACCACTTCGAACAAATAAAACATATAATAACATATTAATGAAACTTGTCACGGACACGATTAATTTCAGTTTACTAGTGGAAACAATTTAATATATAAGTTTAAATATTTAAATTGACCAGAACATTTTCTTTTAATTTATTTACTTGAAGATCATGATAACTAAAAAAAGAATAATTATGTGAATACTTGATGATTAAGGAATTTCTTCAGATGAAATGTATTGTTCACGTAAATGCACATAGCATACATGTGTTTCGTTATAACCCCCCAACCCCCACCCCCACCCCACCACAAAAAACAACAACCAAAAAAACAAAAACAATATGAAACATCATATTATTTGGTTGCATTATTAACGACTGGAACAACACACGGGTCCCTGAACAATTATGTATCTCAATAATATGATTAATTTGAGGTATTACATGTTCACTACATGAACAAAATCTATTAGGTACATACATTTTCTAGGAATATTTTATGTTGTCATTTCCAATATAAAATTGCATTATTATTTAGTGCGCGTATGTTCAGATGTTGAAGTTGAAGTGTAGTCTACACGAGTATTGCACAAACGTAAAATATGTACTACGGGGTTAAAGTACGATAGAACCGTTAGGACAGATGTGAAATGGGATCAGGTCCAGAATGTCTTGCAATTTCTCAAACACCGCGACGATTTATAACAATGGACTATGACCGGGGTCAGAACCAATCGATGCCAATCTTTTGTTGCAGGAATCGCTGGCACCGTAATCGTTTAAGCAAGGTGCAGCAGAGCGTTGAGAGAGGGAGGGGGGACAGGGAAGGATCGTTCTATCAGGGATGATTCATTCCCATCTCCAAGACGTGTCTAGAAATCAACAAAGGAACCATTCTTCGGAAAGCGGCACAAGGGAGGCAACACTGACACCGGTATGTAGTGGCCGAGACGTGCACCTATGGCGGAGGGATACATTTTGATGGGTCCAGTGCAGAATACATTATGACGTCACGCGTCCGCGCTACTTTCAGCAAGGTGTGTGGACTGATACCACATGACTAATCCTGGGGAAGATTGGGAGAGGATGGGGTCATTTCCTTGGTTAGAACGCTGAGAAATAATTACTGCTGACAGCATCCCTGGGGATATCAACGGAGACAAGGTCGGTACCTGTACCGTGTGAAGACCTGTCTCCAAGACGACCTGCCCCAAGCCTGTCTCCATCTTATGAGAGTTCTTAAAACGAACAATTGTTCAGTGAATGCAGTTATATCTTTAATACCCTTAAATGGTCACGATTCGACAATGTATAGCTACTATAAATATATAATAGTACGTGGTCTCGTTTCATAATTTGAGTGACCTTTACAAGCATCACAGTATATGGACTTTCAACGTATATGGTTGAATGATAAATCATTTCGAAATCAATATTAAAGGTCGGCTTCTGGAGAAAGCAATGGTTTACAATTTACATTTACAAGTAGATTTTCGCAGAATTGCACGCGATGTTAAGTGTTATGACTTTAAGTTAGGAGTTTGCATTGGTCGGCGTGCTTTGCAGTTTATTCTAGAGGATAGTAATTGATTTAAATGAAATCAATAATGACAACACCTATTTATTTCAAGAAGTATATGGTGTTTTTGTATATGTCCTTGTATTCTGCCTCATTTGTTTTCATTGTATTTTATTCAAGCAAATGGTTATATTGAAAATTTGTATTTGCTCTATATGGAAGGCAATATAATGAGTTGTCACGAATATGACAGTTAAGGTTTATCACAAATTGGAATAAAGGCAATTTGTGCAGTCATTCTCTTCAAGAAGGCAAAACCAACACGCAGTGTGGCTGTTGAATGGGAAGGAGAATGAATGAGGTGAATGTATATAAGAAGCAAATTACCCTCAGATAGAAAAAGACCACTTCACAAATTTACTCCAGATTTTTCTGCTATTGTTTCCAGAATTCAAACCCCCATGCCACTGCCAATCCAGGAAAGCGATGCGCGCGCATGTCCTCGAGATGTGTTTTAATAACCCCCCGATTTCACCTGGTCACGTGGTTGACACACGCTCAAAACACTGTCCTACTTTACCTTTAGGGAATGAATTGTTACAGATCTGGTTTAGTGAGAATAACTTAGACTCCCTTTCTGTCTCCATTGTCTTCATTTCAACTGAAATTGACAATAAAATAATTAATGCTATTCATATTCTCAAAATAAAGTATAAAAGTAATATAAATAGAAAATTATACACACTATTTATTTTAATTTTATCAAAATAAATAGTCAATATTTAAAATCATAATTGAAATATAATCTTTGGTAACTGGTATATGTATACGCCTTCTGCTCACACGAAACAGTTACGCTAATAGCGATAGTACAGTTTTTAATTAGATCATTACTAAATTGACTAGATCCAGGAATATTTCTTGGAAAATAGTGTTTGTCGGCACACCAGCCAAAGGTCATATACAATCTCTCATAATGGAGAACATCGAGCTTTGTTTCCTTATTATTGAAGATCTTTGACTTTTGGATGTGGGTGTCACGTGGATGACACGCGTTACAAAAATATTTTTTCTATACTTTTTTTAGAGAAAAATGACGACAATAACATTAGTATTTTTCCTCAGGTGTCCCGAACCTGCATGTTCGTTGTGGAGACAGTTAATTGTATCTTTGGTGTACCACCTTCAAACGGAAGCATGTTCATTTCTCACTCGTCTTTACACTGTCAACCCCCATACATGACGCGTGTCTTCCGCAGATTTCTTCCCGTCATTTCAGAAAGATATTTAACAGACATGTATTTATTTCAGTCTAAGATTTATTGGAGGAGTATTTACAAGTGGCTTCATTCTGTTGGTAATTTAGTTTTTATAGTACCAATTCCGCATGCGCCAAACCTATGGTAGTTCCATACGAATACACCGAAAAATATTACTACGATGATCATTAATTCTTGAGGTCTCAATATTCTTTATTCTAAGTACCCGCCGATTTAACTGATTGAATAATTTTATATTGCAATTTGTAAACAAAATAAATTTTATGTCATCATGCATCTGTCATTGCAAACGTTGATGGTCTGTTCGAGATATCTTTTGCTTCTTTAACCGAAAAACATACACACAAAAACATTACATTACCGTATTTCTTACTTCTTAATAATATTAAATGTTAAATAAAGTATACCTCTTAAGAAAAAAATGTACTTTTGATTTACACATGCATTCTTGTAAATAAGGTACGAGTAATAAATTAATTTACTTGCATTCGAACTTCGAAGACATAGTTTACAGACATTATATAAAACATTATATTAAATATATGCCAATATAACAACTCGAGATGAAGATGCATCTTATATGCAGTTCATATTATACAGTACACCATCGCAGACGCTAAGTCTCCCATCTTGTCGAATGCGCCATTTCATTGGGTTTTTTTTCATTTCGAGTCGGTATCCATTATCTGGACAAAATGTAGCATATATTGAAGGTGAACCAACTCCACACAGTTGCTAAGGTTAAAGTCCTGTGTATCATTTATTGAAGCTCTCGTAATTAATACGATATCTTAAGCAATCTCGTAGCGATCTCTCATACATGGCGATCTCTATGGTCTCATAATGGATATCAGAACTTCAAGAAACGATACCCAGGCTACCTTAGAATTATGCTATTTCTTACTGGAGTTCCTAAGTTGGCATGTGTTATCACACATGAATAAATAAATAAAATGGCCATATAATTAAGAAGCAATACAATATGTTGCTTACATCAACGTTTGGAATACGGTATGTCCGTGTCATTTGAGATGTATTTTTCTTGACATCAGAATTATTTTTTTCAGAAAATGATCTTCAGCCATGGGACATTTGGCAAGAAAATAACTTAGAAGTTTATAAATGAACACGTCAGCTCGGGTATGATAATACCATTTTCAGAAGGGTCTATGGTAGATGTTAATGGTCCCCTTATTAGGGTATTTGGTATTCTCTATAATGTGAAGAACGGTTTGTTTAGGTAGTTACTGTATTTATATTAATTCCAAGACTGAAAAACATATAATACGTCAAGGATTACGGACATCAATTGAAATGTATAGTAAGCTGATAGGTGGAGTAGATACAATTTAGAATGACAATTTCTAAAAGAGGTTAAGATAGTTATAATATATATTACATTAGGTTCTAGTATATATGTACAGTGTACAAGATATCATACCCGTAATATATTTCTAGCTTTATTCTGTTTTAGTGTATCGAAAAGCCTTTCCACTGACCTGTATAACTACTCTTTAACATTGACAATGCCATTAAATTATAAATTATTCTGGACCACCGCTAACCCGTCATCATAAGCACATACCGGTATAGTTATAATAATATGACTGCTCACGGAATACTACTCAATAGTCAAATAAAGGAATCAAACAGCAAATAACAAAATTGACAGAAATATCAACAAATTGTCCTTTTATTATTGCGGCAATTACAAGTGATCAAATAGCCGTGTGAATGATGAAGCGACACTCGACACGTTATGATCTCTAACCATTCCCCGCTTACAAGTAATGTGTTTATTGTAACCCGGAATCAGGTAATTACCTGAAGAGCTGATCGAAGCGTCGCGGCATTAACTCTGATTGCTAACTATCGATCTCACCTGCCCGGTCTACCTGCCGTCACCTGAACACCGCGCACCTGTTAAAGCGCTGACGGGAATACTACAGAGGACGAGAAACACGGGCAATGGAATCGAAACCGGAAAAGGATAAAGTAACATCCCTTTTACTAAGGATTTAGTTTGTGCACCTGGATTTTGTAGGGATTATTATGCGATGTGTTCGTTAATGATAATAACTGTGTTATTAATATCAACTTTTAAAAAGACATACAAGTAATAAATACGTAACAAAATAAAGTAAGGGCCTTCGGGTATTTTGTAGGGAAGCTTTCTACCAAATGTAGGAACGCAGCATGAGAACTTGTGCCATTCATCTTCTAATGCGACTGTAAGTTCTTGAAGAGTACCACTAGCCTATAGACGTTTGGACATTTCTTCGTTGTTAAAATAATATAAAGCTAAATTTATATATTCATATAGGATACCGACCCTTAATTAATTTTGTTGAGTATGTTTACCAGATCAGTGTTACAATTAAAGTTGGGGAACATGGGAATACTAGATATTGAGATACCCACTTTTATGGTCACAAATAACTACAAGACAAGTCTAAAATCAATCTCTAGTAGATGCACTGAACTGAACAGTTAGCAAAACTGAACCTATTTGTATTACTCTCATAACCCTCTATGAGAAGTTCACTATTGCTTTCGTATTTTTTTCTAAAACTGTTTAATATGAACTTATAAACTATTTATGTCTGTCGGTCTACGTTAATACATAGTCTGTAAGTTTGTCTTTACGACCTGCTGGTGTCTTCGTTAAGAAGTGCATATGTTCCATGATGGCGTGCTGATGCTTGAAGACGTCTTCGTCAGGCTACTGGTCAAATAAGCTATGTACGTGTTACCATCAACAGAACAAAAGAACTGGATGCTTTCGTACTACACACTCTGACAAACTCGACAGTACCAGATGTACGGAAGAATGTATGCAGAAGGTATGCATGGCGACCCTTAATGTACACTCTACTAGTCTACAGTCTGGACAACACTCCGACCACACCTCGCTGAACTATGACTCTGCTATAATGACAATTAGCTGTGATGCGTTGCACCTCGCAGTAGATGCTTGAAGACTTCTTCGTCGGGCTACTGGTTAAATAGGAACGTGTGTCACGGTGTGACCACCAACTGAACAATTAGAATGCAACCAATTAAAAGGAATTATGATAAATAATTAAAGGAACTGCCTGCAAAATGTTGTGTTTTTTTTCTCTCCCAGCATAATCATCTTACAGAATGCTCAATGTGAGAAACTACGCAACTCTTGCAGTGATCATGTGCCCTTTGTGTAACATCATGGCGTGCAAAGGCCACCTTCGATGCTCGCTTTGTGCTCTTTGCCATGTACACAGTACTTGGAATTGTATAAAGGGATGTGTGCGTACACTATGATAAACATTAAATTTAAATGAGACTAATACCCGGTATTCAAAATTGAATGGTCAAAATGGAATGACCTAACACAAATAATCTAAGCAAATGTACAATGAATATATACGCAAACACCTATGTAGGCTATACCATCTTTGTCGTCGTTTGACATGGGTAATTTCGGATGATTATAAACATTCCGTAGACTAATATGAGTTTAAAAAATAATTCAATGTTGATTACATTTGACTAAGCTGTACCGTGAATAGTGGTTTCGATTATGTATTCTACAGTACGCCTATACAAAGTTTGCTTCAGTCCCGGAAAATCAGTGCAAAGAAAGTTGGACATTTACAAAGCATTTAACACCAATTGGACGCAGGCTTGAGTGTGTAACAGAGCGTGGTTACAGCGGGGGAAGATAAAGGCGTATTGATTGGATTACCTGAGCGTTCCAGGAGTCATTACCTGGCAGGTGTTAAAGAGCCCGCAGTACGACTTGAGAGGACAAATCTCTGTGGAAACGGTAAAATATGAGGCGATACTTGGCGATAATGAAACGTCGAAATCAATCATGTCCCGCGTTATCTTTGATAGTGTCTCCATTTACAGGAACAGTTGGTCGGATGACGACGACTACGGGCTTTTAATGAAAGGTGTGAACCCAAGTGACCAACTCGCTGGGGAAGGGATGAATGAGGGATTTACATTAACGCTCTCTATTGCTGTAATCATGTATACGCGTTCAAATATCATTTCCTATAGTAGCCTGTGAAGATTGGGTAACCGTTTATTACAACCCTCCGATCATGGCTCTGCGCGGGTACTGCCTGATTATACACACGTAGCTTTGCTGAAACTGATCTGAAGAGGGTAATGTTTGTTATCACCTACAGAACGACAATGCGAGTAGTTGTCAGGTGTTGGGTACACACTCGGCAGATATCGGAGACAGGTTTCAAGTGGCTGACGGAAGGTTCGCATTGTAGCCAAAGTCATCCATTAGTGATAACAAATATTTGCGATGCATTTTTTTGGGCGATACATGCAAATGCTGTTTCACATATTGTAGGAGTCGCAGAAAGGTGTGAAGTGGAGTCTCTGCTGTGACAGAGATAACGAAGGTCACTGCCAGATGTTGGATTGCAATGAGTCCATTATGTGCAGCTTCATGAACATACTATACTATGAACAGTTTAAACCTAAATAAATGTTGCAATATAGATACAGAACAGAAGAGATGTTGTACCTGATGATAGTGCGTTGAACGAGAATCTTGCTAGGGTAATATGACTACAGGACTTTCTTAATTTCTAAGTTCTGGATGTTCTTTGAAATGTACGATGGTTGCATCTGACGATTTGAGCTTACACACTCTCACAAATATCCCACCCGGTACTAATACTATCAACGTGCTTTCTTATCTTGCAGGTTGAGCATGCGAAAATAGTTTTAAAGAATAGGATTGTATATAAGAGAATTTGATTACATGTACTTTTATTGTGTGCATGTATACATGGATTGTAGTTTCTCTTAACCTTTAACCGATTGCTCACTTTTATTGTGTGCATGTATACATGGATTGTAGTTTCTCTTAACCTTTAACCGATTGCTCAGTTTGAGTGTATTTATTTTTTTACGTACAATTGTTTTAAATGAAAACAAAGTAGGACTACTGTATATAAAGTAAGATTAGCCTCAAAGAAATCATGTATGTTAATCTAATAAGGGGAAAATATTTCAAGGTGGCATTCACCACTGATTCACGAGACAATGAAGCCAGGCGGCACACATTAAGCAAATATTCATATTTAGTCTTTTCTAAAAATATAGATTGATATTATTAATACTTCCATTGTAATCTAGAGGCGTTCATTACGATGAGTGTTTGTATTTTCTTAAAATTTGGATGCTCGAGGCAATCGGTCAAGAGTTCAGAATGGACTTTATCCGATTGTGACCGACGGCAACTGTATCGCTTGACCACTCGTTAGGATATGGGTGAAGTGAAGAGGGTAGTTCAAAACTGACCGATCGTATTTGCATTTTGTCGTTTCCAAGACGTACCCGTTCATTACAAAACAAACGAAAACAGTCATAAGGACGGCGTATGAATGTAAGCACGTGACGGCTGACCTCAAGGTCACTGACTCTTCTCGAGTGACACGCGAACATCTCGCGACACTCTTCGAGAGCACGAAATTCCCCTACAATCGGAACTTGGTTAGTTGACTTTGATTAAAGAGATATGAAATAACACAAAAAAGGGTGTCATACTGGGCGTTTTAATGAGGAGCTGGGTCTGGTTTAAGGTGGGGCCCAGGTGCGTGTCTCTTGACCGGCGTCTGGAGGCACGTGGACAGACTGACCCCTAGTTCAGGTCGACAGTCCCCTCCCCACACCCAAATCTCCACCGCCAGCCCTATACACGCCATCTCCCAGATGTTTGTTCTTAATTATTTGTACTTGTATTTACATTGACTATTGCGAGGATTAAAACGTATATACTATATATTAATTTCTTTAGTTCATTATTTTAAAAAGATGCATTCATGACTGTATGGGATTGGTACCGCGCGCTTAAAAAACATTCAATATGAATGCAAAGATCGACAGTGGACAAAACACCACAGTCTTCTATATTAATAATAATAACAATAATAGTTTATTTTTGTGTCGTATGCAATCACATACTATATACAAAGTATATAAGACAATGTATATGTACAAGAACTAAATATTCCTTATAACATTTTAAATCGTAAAAGATACGAACATAAAAGCAGCGTATTATACGACAACTATTCAACTACTAATCTAATTAACTTCATTTGCTTTCAATTAACATCCTATAATATGAATACCTATGAGATTCGGTATCCTGTACAAATTTGACTTCCACCACAAAAGAGTGTACGCGATATATTCCAGTAATATTACAAAACACAGCATGATATATTTGTGTAGCATCAACAGCATCTATTGGTACCATGTACTGCCGAGATTGTCCCTTTGGGTCCTGGGAAATTCCCTTCTGTAGGTTAAAGTGGCCCTAGGCCATCTAGAGCAGGGCAGATGTCGCGAACTTTGGAGTCGCACGCCAGAATACAGAAATACCATGTGAGTGAAAGGAATGGAGTTAATTACGCTTAAAGACAAGCACTAGAAATGACAATACTATTTGCAGTCTAATAAAAACAAAACAATGCAAATTAATATATTTTGTATGATTTATTCTTGACCATTTACCGAGGCTTAATTCTTCGGCAATATTTAAACAGCTTAGGATTAGTAGTGCTCTCTAGTATTAATGATAAATGCATGGACCTATTCTGTACATGCCACAATTAATTCCCTTGTCTTGGTTTTCCGTCGTGGTCACTTCCAGTGAACGGTCATCCTATACATTACTCTGAAATATATGGTAAATATATAAATGACATTTTAACATATATATTCTTCTAAAGTATACATGCAGATATGAAACGACCAACATGATAGCTAAGTTGTTTATAAATTATTATATTTAATAATAATAATTATAATTATTAATCATAATAATAATCATAATAATTTCATTTATATAGCGCATCATTCACAATTGCCATTGATGATAATTGCAGAAACAAAGACAGTTGCAATAAGACCTGGCATATAGGTTTATGATATATACTCAAGAAAATTAATTAAGGGCCAGTAGCCATTTTGTATATATTAATTTAGCTTTATGTTACGTTTTACAGGTACAGGTACACTATAGCGCTATAGAATAGCGCTATATTCCTAAGCCGAATATCTTCCCACAAAATATTTGCAGGCCATTAATCTATTATGTTGAACATATTCATGATACTTATAAGTATTGATAAAAGCCAAGACATTGCTTCGTGAAGTTCTCGTATCTACTATTAGAGACCATAGCCCTGTCGTATCTATCTTCTTCGCTGATCATAACTACGAAAACTATGATCTCGTAGTAGTGGTATCCTTGTAGTAGATAGGAAAGCTTCATGAAACCATACCCTGGACATTTGATTACGCTATTTTCTTTAGCGATTTACAACAAGTAGCTGAAGAAAGACCCACGAACAACGTCTGTGTCTGTCCAATTGGGTACCTTTTACGTCAAGAATACGTCACATTGACGCTTGTAGGGAAACATTAAAATGTGTTCCACTCTATGTTAGAAAATATATTGGGATGAATAGAAAGCAAATTGGTGTAGTTCAATGGGCAAGTATGTTGCACTGTGATAGCTTCCCATTACCCCCGGTAATAGTTGTCGTAAGAAATATCATCAGCAGCATTATCAACATCAGCAGTAGCTTTGGCAGTAGTAAATTAGTATAATAGTATGATAGTGGTAGTGATAGAAGTAGTAGTTAGTAGTTAGTAATTAACAGTAGCAGTAGAGGCGTTATAACAGTAGCAGTAGTTGTACGAGAATCATTTTGTAGCAATAGCAATTTGCATGTCCCCAATAGCGCACAGGGAACGCTCATGGGGTACCAAAACAACAGTTATTTAGCCAGATGGTGATCAGTACGGTTCGATGGGTTTGTGGGGTGGGGGGGCAATATTTTGATGTGTCCATCGCTGGGTGACAGTCCCCCCGTTTCATTACTCATCTGATATTGTCGGAGGGTCGGCGGCGCCTGTGATCTCCCAGGCTATGTGTTGTTGTAGATTATCTACAGAGTGTGACGCTGTCACAGACGCACTCTAGCGCTTAATGTGTTTGATTCAGGTGAAGTGATTACCTTGCTCGGAAGCAGAACAGCAGGCCCGTTATCCTGAGCATCGTCGATACGGCAAGTTCCCCCAACCTTTCCGGCCAGATTGTATGTCGATTTACTCGCTTGGTTTGCCTAATCCACGACTACAATGGCAATGTGTGGTACACTGTCAAACATAGTATTGCTTGTGCCATCGAACGAAATGTTACTGCATCTTAATGACGCAATGAACTGTTAAAGTTGTTTAGCCTATCTATGTATATGTTATGATTGTTGTTACTTTCTTAAAACGTTTCTATGTACCAAGAGCAGAGGAGGGAAATTAATGTGGATCGTAGCTTGGCTTATTACACCTATTAAAAACCTATCAATAGGACCTATTAAAAAAATGTATTTAAACATTGTTGTAGCAGAAATAGTTTTTTTTAACTATGTGTGAATGGTGTTATGAATAACGTAATTATTTATGATTTTAAAATGCCGAAATATGTACATAAACAACACGTACGTTTAAGACAGAACAATAGTATTAATTCAAATATTGCTCCTCTAGTTATTGAATGATTTTAATTAGTTTCAGAATCAAGATACAATGGACAACTTTTTTTCTTCAGCAATTGGCAAAATGAGGAATAGTTACAAACACGTGCTGCGAAAAACAGACGGATATGGCCACTGTCGATAAATCAGGAACTGTTCCTAGAAAGAAAAGACATCACAAAGGTGATGACGTCATGCCTCCTTGAACTCTGCAAGACATCTTAACGGTATTTCGATCACGTGGTAGATCACATGACTTCATGGATCTCGCGAGAGGACACCTGGCTGGAGTTGTGATTGTTCATGTCGGCGACTTCTTCGTTAATTTAACTAATGTTACAATGGCCTCTTCCGAAGAGGAGTGACTAAAGCGATTAGATATTGAAGATTTTTTTTCGCTCTGAAAAGAGACTGTAAAAGCGTGCAAATGGCACTGAAGTGGAAATCGATGTCGGATTTCAGACGGAACGATTGTTTCGGGTCGTTGACAGAAAGTGCAAGGCCTACCCTTGAAGTGATGTCCCCCGTAGTAATTGTGTTGTCGCAAGCCAGTTCACTTCCAGAATAAAACTGGCTGATTGTTATTATCAAGTTCTTCGACATCACAAGCCTGCTATATTTCATAAATTGACAGTTTTTCTAAAGAAAACAATAGCACGGATTTAAACGAAGTATTCCAGCGAAGCGTAATGTTTGAACATCAAGTCTGATAAAGCACTTCGTTTAAGGCTATTCATATACAGACTAATTTCATCCTTGATTAATTTTCAGTTACATATCGAAAACAAACTATTATTTAAAGGCAATCTATGGGTAATGAACGGATGTTGAAGCAAGAGTGGTAAAGAGTGGTAATGTCCTCCCGTTTAATATCGCTGCTAATTCTCCCCATTGTTACATCGCGTAATATTTTCTGATACAAAATACGGAAAATGACAAGATTGTATGCAAGTAAACGCACTGTTGTCAAACACAATAGTCGCTGATGGGTCTGCATTTCTATTGGGAAAGAAGGCATAATTTGAAACTAACGTTCAACCTATTCATAAGAAGACGGGTCTCAATACAAGCATGTAAAATCAGTAGTTGCTATTTTGGGGTATGGTAATTATCAATGAACACTAAGATTTTCAGTACCGTGATGAAGACAGAGTTGAACTGTTTGTAATATACTCACAATACCGTTGTTTGTCATTGCCTGTGAGTCTGCGAAATGTTTGAGCAGTGTAACAAAGTAATGAGTAAATTAAGCAATCTCATCGAATATATTGTGCGCATTGACAAAGAATAATGATAATAAAATCAGCACCTGGAAAAACACAGAATTCTGATTCCCAACATGATCTGTAATCATTTCAAATTGATGCCTAATCTGTATTGTAGTTTGATGTCTTCTATGTTTGTGCAAATATTACTATTTTTAAAAGAACTTAATCTTCTAGATGAAATGAAGAATACATTAATCATGAACAGTGTATCTCGTTTATCAAGTGATAAGTCCATGTGAAATCTACATACTGATATTGCAAACCATATTTAAATTTGTTCCTTTTGCGAAGCTATCTAGATGGGCAATGTAATTGCCAAATCGCTATCAACGAAACAAACAAGCACAGCTAATTCAGTTTGGTCAAGAATATTTAGAGAAGAGTCAGCATGCAAAGATACCTCTTAGAGAAATACAAATCATTCACAATATTTAAATTGCGTACACAAAGCCAATGATCAACTGGAAGTGAAAAAAGACTACTTTTCATTATTGAATCATATTCGAATTAATAGAACATTGAGACAAATTATGTTTTACATTCAGTAAATATAACATGCTATTATATAATACTCTCAAATTACCTTTACAGTGTATCAAGACCAAATACAATATCAACATCGAAATTTAATTTTACCATATGCATATCTGAATCTTATTAATATCACATTGAGTTGGGGCCTTACTCTGATATTCCCGGAAATGTATAGATCGTACTCTGTTAATCACACACACAAAATACTATACCATATTTCATCCTAACATTCATTTCTCTTTCACCATACACTGGTACAAGAGTACAAAAAAACAATAACAAACAAACAAACAAAAACAAACAAAACAACGATCATGATGGTAGACATATTACGAATATGCGGTATTTTGCAAGAACAAAATGGCATGCTGTATCTGGGTATTGTTTGGTGGCATACAAATGACCCATTTTCCAATGGATTAATTACAGAACATATTTAACCTGTATACTAGTATACTGTGCTAAATTTCGGCATTGTAATAGGGCCTACATAGACATACCAGAACATGTTTGAAACTTTGTTTTTTGTTTCTTCTAAATTGTTTTGTCAATACTATTTGTGTCTGTTTTAGTGTTGTATCTAAAAACAAATATGATTTGATTAAGAAGCAAAATGTATGACTAAACCACGATCGTTGTTGGATGACGCCTGACTAGAACAACTTGAAGAGTTTGCAACGAGTAGCATTAATTCTCGACCGCGTGTGTCGCCAGATGGCTGCATTAAAGACCAAACCATGAGGGAACACATATCACAAATATCTCTCATATTGAGTCCCTACATAAAATTGCCTGTCCCGCGGAGGTGATGCTATCTAATGCTCGTGGATCCACGGAACAGAAGCCGCCATTGTTACGTCGCCATATCGTTACGCGCAATCGTCACGCGTAGCGAGTCAGCTACTCGCGCATGAAATGTCGCTAGACGTAGGACGTGGTGGATTACGGAGGTGGTTTGATTTCGTGGTAATCGGGTAATAAATTAATGACTCAACAGGAGTTACTTTGACAATTTAATAGCTAATTGCACGGTTAGCTTATGATCGTTATGGGATGAATTTGAATGCTTTATTAGTGAAAAATACACATTAGAATAAAGGTACAAAAAATGGGAAATCGGTGAGGGTGGTGGGTAGTGTAGTGTGTTGTGTTATACGTAGGATTTTCGGTAGATTAAATAATACGTTCCCAGCAAATAATATTCACTTTTCTACTTAGATTGGAATGATCTGTTGGTATTGTGATGCATACATTTAGCAGTAAGCAATTGTATTTTATGTAGGAAAGGTATTTTGATAGCACGGGAAATGTACATGCATTGTGTCAAGGACTTTATTAATACAGCCACATATACAATTAAAGATAATATCCTTAAAATTATTATAACGGATATACATGTAAATTTAAAATATAATTGTTCATCTACAGATCGTAAAGCGAACGATGAAATATGATAGAAAACTGCGCAAAACTCAAAACTCGTTTTAGCTGCTCACCTACGGTTTAAATACAATTAGTAAAATGTTGCAACTTTTAATTAGTTGTTAGGCTTTCTAATATATTACGACTATTGCTATATGTATTGTAAATACGACAGTTTGTTGTAGAGTCCATTAGCCGTAAAATATGCATCCACAAATCTTTGCCGTTAATGGAAGTACATGGCACTACAGCAGTATGGCGTTCTATTAACATATTATCAATACAGGAAAGGTAGAACATTGAGCTGGGCTCGGTTACAGTATTACGTGTACTTTTCATATTTCGGCACTTGTTCAATACTACATGTAACATAATATTCATAGATAATTATATAACTTTGGTACTTGTTCCTATGCGTCATGTGTATATTGGAAATATTCTTGTACTCTAAATTTTCATTAAGATTTTAAAATCGCAATGCATTAGTTATTATTTTTAAAGATGTTTTATACAAATTCGTGCAATCATGTTAATATGTAGAATACTATTTAATGTATTAATTTTCGCATAAAGTGTTCTATTTTACCAATAAATTTATATTGAGGCATACACCGAATGCTTAGCAACGTCCTATTGACGAAAGTCTTAAACTATTATTGAAATTCGATTCTGTGCACAAGCTATATCAGCTGTTCCATCTGCAGTTACTCTATGGGTCTAACATGTCTCTAAGAACAACACTTGCACAATTCATAAGCTGGGAAAACAATAGCACGGCTCACGTTGAGACAATGCAAACGACGAACAATCAAGGTTTGTTAGACATATTTCCTATATATCTAAAAGCATCATGCTCGAATTACGACAAAACATGTCTTCTAGCAACTCTCTACGGGGTAATCACGGTGTCCAAACAATGACGTCACAAGCCAACGAAGCTTAATTTCCGGCAGCACACCTGACCAATAGGAACTGTTCGCTGCACGTGCGCCGTCACGTGATCGGACACATGCAGACGACCAACAGCGGAAGATGAAGTCGTTCTTCTTACAAGACTCGAAGTACGCCGTAAAAGAACAGTAGTTTTCCTTAGAGAAATTCAATCTTTGGGTTAATTTTTGCTTGAGGATATCCCTTAAATGTAATACTCTCGTATTCAAAGCGTCTTATCAGACTCGGCTAAAATGTGAACTTCCCTATTATGCATTTGTCAAAGAGAACATCAGTCCTGTTTGATCAGTCATGTAGCGATTTTCTTGGGCAAACGTTACGCGACAAACAGGGTGCAATAATTTAAATTGGTAAATTTGATGAGTTTGACAAAGGCATAATGAGATTATATATCACACTCGCGTTGTATTCTTCTCTTGTCGAATATTCTCATGAAATCTCATAATAACTTGCAATCTAAGATCTTTCTTTGAAACGATTGAAAACAGAAAGAACATAGGTTGATTATATATTAATGATTAATCTACGACAAATAATGCGCGGGATGTTGAAGATTATCAATACGTTTGTATTTGCATGTGTACACTCACCAATATAGTCAGTAGTCAATCCTAATGACCGGAGATTACACATGTGTTGACATTTACATTGGCTACCAGTCCACGCGAGGATTGAATTCAAGTTAATATGTATAGCCTACAAGTCTTCATGGAGGTAAGCCCTGTGAACGACTTTGAGGCATTTGAAGCATTACCTATAGAACATTTTGGCGACTCCTCGTTTGCTGACCCATGAATTGTAAGTCTTCGAAGTCCTTAAAATAGATGTACAAAACACCTTATAGCTCATCGAGCGAATACCAAGTGTTTCTTGGAAACGTCGCAAGAGTGATCCTTTGGACATATATTCTCACAAACGGGCTAAGTTCACCTGGCATTCTTACTTAGCATAAAGCTTGATTGCTTGATTGCTCTGGCAAATACATGGCATCCGCTGCACATGTAGACATGTACTTTTTGTACAAATGCAACCGTACGCTTTTGCATGTGTATACATAGTATTTTATGTCTATAATAATAATTCCTAAAACGAATGTAACTAGACAGATACAACTTCTTCTTCTTCCCCTCCGCTGAGTGAATCAAAACTGCCTCCAAAGTCTTTGGACAAGGACTATCACGGAGGCTTACTCCCATTTGGTTGAACTCCCAGTTGGTTGAACTCCCAGTTGGTTGAACCGCCAAAACAACAATAGATATTGTTCAATAGTCTTACTAATATACATATCTTTATCCCAGTCATTATAATGAACTGTTCCAGATTATTGGAAACCGATTATTATTGTATAGATGGTATAGATATCGTTTAACGCACAAAGTATGCGAATATGACAAATATCGTTTTCTTTCATTCAAAATAATTCGTGTATTGGGCCGCGTTCTCGTGAATGTCTTTAAATAATTAAATACTAAGGTCTCAAGAACATTTAAAGATAACCAATGGAAAAAAGTATCGGTAATAATCCATCTGTTTAGTTTACTCAATTGATCGATCAGTTAATTAAATACACAGGTAAGAAAGTAATGTTTACATAACAGACAAATACTTATTTTTCGACCAATTGGCAGTTCGACCAACTGGGAATTCTACTAAATGGGACGACACCATCACGGAACATGCCCGACCTCTCTGGCGTGAATTAAAGTCCGAACATCAACATCTAAAACAAAAGCACAGTCCTGTGTTACAAACCTCTTGGTCTTTACGATATAGACAGTTTTCCCATATTTTCACAGTGTTATAGAAATCTTTGCCAAATAAAGATAAATTTCTAGAAATCTTTGAAAAGAAGCTCAAAAACCTGCGCGCACTTTTTTGTTGTTGCAATTGTCACTGTTACCACATATCGTGTACTGTATTGTATCTATTGTATGTACTATATTGTATCTACATGTTTAACATGTTCTTAGCAATGCACGTGTTACAAACGTTCATTATTATTATTATTTATTTATTTATTATATTATTTATTATTATTATTATTATTATTATTATTATTATTAGTAGGTAGTAGTAGTAGGTAGTAGGTAGTAGTAGTAGGTAGTCGTAGTAGGTAGTCGTAATAGTAGTAGTTGTTGTAGTAGTAGTAGTAGTAGTAGTAGTAGCAGTAGTAGGTAGTAGTAGTTGTAGGTAGTAGTAGTTGTTGTATTATTATTATTATTATTAGTAGTAGTAGTAGTAAGTAGTAGTAGTAGTAGTAGTAGTATTTCTTATTATTTCTTACTATTTACTATGTAGTTATATACGAACTTCATCAATTGATCACGAGTGTATTTCACCTATAATTGTGCGTCCTACCAATGTCTGATCTGGTAAACTAGCCACTCAGAATCGATACAAGTTCAACGACAAATTGACAGTGCCACGTTGAGCTGTTCTAAGCGTGATGCATGTACCATCATCATCGAAAAATCAGTATTTTTATATTTT
This sequence comes from Lepetodrilus schrolli, assembly GCA_032361225.1. Lineage (NCBI taxonomy): Eukaryota > Metazoa > Mollusca > Gastropoda > Lepetellida > Lepetodrilidae > Lepetodrilus > Lepetodrilus schrolli. The sequence goes on from JAUTBT010015316.1 coordinate 36,160, forward strand.
AATCACAAATGTATAAGAAACCGCACACATCAATATATGAAATACAGAAGGAAATTTTGACAGCATATTTGATATAATTTAGATTAGAAAATAATAAATCAGCAATTAATTCTTAACGGTTTAAAGAAACAAAAGACAGGTTTGCAATGAAGTTTAGAATTTAAAGAGTACAAAAGCCGTGATTGTCTCCCCACCTGTCACCTTCAGTTCTCAGCAGGTGGCGCACTCAACGGAACATCACCAAGGAGATGCGCGCGCATAGGAAGCAATCCTGCAATAATGGCAAAATCTAATTGTTGTTCTTGCTATTTCCATTTTTTGTTCCGTCTTTTCAAGTATGATTTCCAAATGCTATCTGGGGTACTCGTAGTAGTCAGTTTTCATGGTAACCGTGTCGCCTGTCCGGAAACCCACCTGGGATTCTTATTAAACACTGGTGATCAGGATTACTTTCTATACTTAACACACTTCAGCGGAGCATAATTACCCGGGCCACGTCGTACAGGCAGCTATCTCAGCAAAAGACATGGCATACTAGAAACACTAATTATCTTTGAACTAGGAAAACCCGACAAAATACTAATAATTAAGGTATTTAGATATCTGTGCGCTGATTATCAAACGAATGCACACAAACCTGTGCTTATCTGCATTGATGAAAAATGAATCGCAGATGTGTTGCATTCATTTAATATTTTAATGTCCGTTTACGTAATCGTCAGAGGAAAATTGCCTTGTAATTTAGAGGAAATGTTATAATTGTTTTTCGTGTTGATTAAATCCGGAAAATTAATTTTGAAATTTAGATGTCAAAATACGACCAGCTAATAACTTGAAATACATTATCATTGAAGCATACATCATAGCCATCTAACTATAGCAATATTGTGTGGTTACAATACCTTATTATACACCACTGATTTGATCTCAGTAAGTGAACGCGAACCTAAAAGTTCCAAATGAAAGTGGCCGTTGGGCACCAATATCCATCCATCCACACACACACACACACACACACACACACACACACACACACACACACACACACACCACACACACACATATATATACACACACACACTCTCTCTCTCCCTCACACACACACACACACACGCACATACACACACGCACACACACACACACACACACGCGCGCGCATAGAGAAGATGCTGCTTTGGCAGTTCTAATACAATTGCATAACTGGATGCGATTAAGTGGAATCCACTAGAAAGTTAAATACGAATTTATAAGATACAAATATATACTACCTTCCAAAGAGTATTACGCTCTGATAAAACCTGAAAATGTGATGTTTATCTAATTATCTATATTCAAAGAAAATTGTAAATGATATTTTCATGATCTCCATTACATCAGAGCAGTGCTTTTTCAAATGAACACAGGTAAACATTTGATTGGAACGATAGTACTAGTAGTTTAATCAATGATTGGTTTTTGATGACGGACAATATACAATATACATTAGACATTAGACATTAGACATTAGACAGCACATTACACATTACTAGTATTTTATACACAGTGCATTATGATGTTTGTAATATGGCATGAACCAGCTGATACGGTATGTAGCCGAACTGTCTTGAGAGGTTTGCTGCTGGGTGGGTATGATGAGTGTGCATCTAGGCGACTAACTGCTAGACAACCACCATCTCACATACATCATGAACTATTCATTAGCCACACCGTGTTTAAGACGTTCCGGAATTGAGACACGCCGTCAACAATGAGAACACGACCTGTACCTGTGGTTATTGGACAAATAGTGGACAATCTCCACACATCCATAGCACGTGACTGTTGATGAAGTATGCCGGATAATGAGTTTAGCAAGCCTTTGCAATTAATATTTTATAAGTCAGGCTTACGGTGGTGAAAACATGGTCTATCAGGACCAAAATCTCTTTTTTCTTTTCTTATTTGGTTCCTGGGGAGTGTGTTTCATGAACGTATATATTTAATAAATATTTCAATATTTGCTGGTCAACTACGAACACACATTAATGGGCATACATATCTAAATATCTAAAATAGCTCTGATTGAGTGTTTAGCCCCAAAGTAGTTTGTATCCTGTAGCCAACATCATTGTAGTTGAAATGCAAAGCTATACAGTAGGATACACTTATGAACAAGCAATTCAGAAATTACGGAGCAAATATTGCATATAATTGTTAATGACGACATAATAACCAAACAGAAGAGCGTAATGATACATAGAATGACACGTACACGAAATGGGGAAAGCACGACGCTATGTTTACTAATTATACCGCCAGATGGCGTAAAGTCGTTGTACCTGCTTCGAGCGTGATGCGTACGCACTCTGCCGACTTCACGTGACTCAGGTGACGGCAAGAAATCTGATTAATCGAAAACATAATCCAATTTGTGAGATTGTTCATTACATTAGAATGCGAAGAACTCTCTTCTGCTCAGCTATTTGCACCGCTATCGATCAATGCATGGCCATTTAATGCTGGACAGGCGACCGTAGGCACGAGGCCTTACCGGTAATTAGGTTACCTGCCCTTGCCAGGAAATTACCTGGCGAAAACATAGCTCTTTTAATCAAGATTTAGTAATGTGAGGCCAGTAGCAATACACTGCACTTGACTTCCCTGATTGATCGAACTACCTGCAGTAATTGTCTCCCGACACGCACGTGCATTTATACCTGCATGCGCATGCTCAATGGCACTAGCCACGAGACCAAACGGTTTGCCAATCTGCGAATACAGGGATTTACTGCAACTGAAGCATGAGGTGATTATTATACTGATAGCCGAGCGTGCAAACAGGTTTATCAAAATTACATCAGTGTTAATTAATAAACGCTGCTTCTAAGTCGACGGTGCCAAATTAAACCACCGGAGATGCAACGGTTCTGAAACCTCAAGGCTTTATTGCAAACGCTGACAGGCTGTCACGTACAGAGAGCGACATAGACACAGAAAGAACACTTACAAGTAACTCTATGCGTGAGTTCCAGACTGTCCATGCCAAGATCGATTTGTCACGGGCGTGTTCGATATAATATTAGCATTATTCTAGACTAAAAACAATACTTCATGGATATGTTACTACATAGTATAGCCATCCACATTATATATAAAAAAAACAATTAAATTAAAATAAATGCAAATAGTTATTGTTTTTGTTTTTATATACAGTATTAAATTATTATGTTTCTGGATTCAGGCTGTAATTCAAGCCGATCAAATGTAATGTCAGTATTAAATATTAGCATTCAAGTCAAGCTAAGATGAACATTCCTTATGTATTTCCATATACGGATGCATTACGTCCGTTTAATGAAACCGTTGCCAAGATAAACATGATGATACAAAAAAAATTATGGATGCTCAAACCGAACAATGTCCTCTACAGACGAGACATATACTATTTAAAACAATAAATAATGCACGTACTGTCAAGTATCTAATGTGGGCATTGTACATGTAATGCGAAATCATCCGTAAAAAAAAAGGAATGTCATTTATCAGTTTATACCTATGCATCCCCGGCCAATACGCCTACTTAACATCCGTCAAATATGTATATGTATGAACTTACTCTCTGACACATGCATATTTATAATAGTATAGTAGCCAACATGTGTGCTTTGTGTGCATCCACACTGCCTTTGCTCATTTTGGTCCACGTGGGGGGTATTGCATCAACAGGCGTAATTTATTAAAATGGAAATGAGATTAATTACGACTCCAAATTAGTAAAAAGAAAAAAAGAAAAAAACACAGGTCATCTGCGGAGGTAGTCACATGGCCTAACAAAGGTGCTAGGCAGTGTGTTCCAGCTTTAGACATTTTCTTTGTATCAGGAAATATTCGACTCTTGACCTCTTCTAATACATCAGCTCATTAGAAGATTTATTGCGACCTATAAGATTCAAATTTCTTGTCCAAAGATTTTCGCACAAAGATTTTCGTCAGGAAATTAAACTCTTCTCTGTAATCTGGAGTGCAGCCTTCAAGCCACGCAATCTGCTATTGTGCAACTTCACATGTTTACACTTGCTAAATCAAAATAAATACAAACGAAGGAAAGGGATATGAATTATTCTCCGATCTTCAGCGTTCGTCAACGGACAGGATATTAATTATTCCTTGATATCAAGGGGCGGCTCGCTTCTAAACTTTGTCCGTCGCTTATGTTCAATGTAAACAGCCGAATTCTAAACAGTATCTCGTGGGACTATTCACCTCTGTGCACGAGTGTCACGTGACAGCAGCGTAGCACGTGCCGTGGAAAGTTTGACGTTTCCTGACGTGTAGACGTCATCGAAAGAAGCGGAAAGATTACGAGCGATAAAATCAAATAAATGAAGTTTTCTCGACTCTCAAGCATCCACGCATGTGCGTTTGCCATGATCTCTCTGGTGAATAATACGCGTATGAATCGGGCGATAGCATTCTGGGTTTACAAACCACATTTGATAGGCCTATGGCCTTAAACAAGTCACGTGAATGAAATAAATCGTTCTTTTTTCCCCCTCAAAATATTGTTTTGTGAAACGGTTGTTGAGGGTAAATAATATCACGATAAACCAGAAATAACAATCCGATAACACGACTCAAATAATACTAATAATCAATTGTCTATTAATATATACATGCCTATGAGCTTGCTATTATATCTAATACTGTACCTAAAGAAACGATGTCTGTTTTTTTTGGTCCAATATGATCCTCTCGTTTTCCAAATATTCACAATAATCGTCCATATAGATTGGGGAAAAAAATAATACAGATAGACAGATTGTTTATTACCTTCGTTAGTCTACATAGACATCATACTTTAAAATATACATGTTCTGTTATGTTCAAAATATACACACACAAAAACAATATAACCAAGCCATGCGTCTAGACTAATACTAATTTAAATTAGATATCCTTTAGCAGACAATGCCAGATGCGACAGAGCATTGTTCACAACCAGGTCTTTTCAGGGTTCTCGGGAGACTGGCCACAAATGAAAATGTTCCGACTACACCCGGACAGACGGAGATGTTTGAGCGCCATGTTGCGCATCGTGCCGCCATTGTTCTGAAATCTCGTGGAATTACAGGAGAGTCACGCTTATTTCATTAGCACAGATGGAGATGAAAAGAGATCTGCCTGGTCATATGCATAAAGTTGCTTCAGTTAGAATCTGCCATTGAGCAAATAATTTAGAAATAATTAACTAGTCTACTTTTTAACTGTCGAATATTAACTAGACACTGTAGTATTTACGACGGTCCTATATATACATAGACCGCATACCTTTAGGACAATCAATGGCCGGAGAGTGCGTATATTTGCAATATTACCATATCTTAAGTATGGGCGCTTAAAAAAGAACAAAAATGAGACTAAGATAAATGTCAAATCAAAGTCGGAAAAAACAACACAGTTATTTTTCCATGTGGTTTGACATACAAATATTCATGTTGTAAAAAATATGTCCAGGTTTAATCATGATCACCACTGCAACAATTATTATTAAAGCATATCACGGTTTGTTAGCATCTTTCATTGTCAAACGTATTTTACCTGAATGTATGTACATTTTCTGCATATCCCACTGACTTTCAATATTTTCATATTTTCATATTTTTATTTATCTCCATGTATTACAAATCGTTTGTTGCCCAGTATACTTGTATAGACAAATGAAATGTACATACGTTTAGGCTAAATATTAAATATAAATCTACCATTTACAACCACAAATGCCTACAATTGTACTCGAAATGCCTCAAAGTATTTATAGGTATTTTGAGGCTATACATTTTTGTTTTCAAAACATAAGACACGAATTTGCCCTTCCTTTTACAAAAAACCTCCCACATACCTTTAGGATAATCAAGGGTTTGAGAACGTTTATTTAGTACAATTACTATTACAGGACAATAGACCAGCAAGACATTCAAGGGATGGACACAATGGTTTAGACCAATGGAGGGATAGAGAAGATGTCATAGATATACCAACAAATATTATTTCATATATATATATATATATATATATATATATATATATATATATATATATATAAAAATATA